>JABXJD010000589.1:112500-132500 GCA_013375575.1 Percina caprodes | reverse complement strand
ATGCTAGTGAATGTGTGAAGTGATTATTAGTGAACTCCTGGTTTCAGACTCAGACAGAAGACGATGATTTCTGACCAGAGTTAGAAACCAGACTGTGGAAACTTTAATTGTTGTTTTCATCTTCACTTTGAGTCTAAAACCTAATGCTATGTTTTCAGTTAGTTCTTCTTTTAATGGACCAACACTCTGCTGCAGTGGATGAAGTGTAAAGAACAGGTTTGTCATCTGGGACCCTCACTGCAGAGCAACGAGTCCTGATAACAAGTTCTCTTTGTCCAGTAAAACATGTATTTTCCTCCATGGTATCAAACTATTACCAGGAACCATCACTGGATTTATTTAGAGTTACAGTTTGGTCCCTGTTTTTAGTTTTTCAGTTCCTAGTTGAATAAAATAATCAATAACTAAATCATATCTACATCTTTAATCGTCATTATTCTGTTTGTGATTCATGTGACTCGGCTGACAACAATTAATAAATCACTCTTATTAATCTGATTACAGCTCGTACAGACTTCAGAGCCTCAGTATATTTTGGTAGAAACATTAACGTGTTACACCGTTTGTTAAGGTTTCACTTTGACTTCAGTCACTAAATCCCCCCCATGAGGAGTTTTCATGTCGATCCTCAGGATCAGGTTGTAACAGCTGTTTATAAATCTTTTACTTTGTGTGAAGTCTAACTAAATAATAAGTAACTTATAATAAGCTTCATCTGTAGCTCGACCAATCAGAGAAGAACATCAACAATACAAACATGGAAATTATTTCAGCATCACGAGCTGCAGCAAAACTTACAAGAAATAAGTTTTAATGGATCAAGCGAAATATTAAACTAAGTTAGTAACACGTTGTAAAAGAACAGAAAAGTCTGCTTTGTCTTTCTAGATGTAGAATATTTTAGTTTGAGTAATATGTATTCATGCTGTTTAGAGCGAGCGGTAATACGCTGCTTAACAGACATAACTGGGTCATTAAGTTTAACGTTATTATTACCATAACCTTTAGCAATATCAGCTCATTTAGTAACATAACTGTATTTAACAGGTGTTATGTTGAGTTTCCTGTAGAGAACAATCAGCTGCTCCACAGTTACATGTAGTAGTTAGTTTGTGTTAATATTTCTAACAACAAGCTCAGCTGTGTGTAAGAATCAGAAACATTTTGATTCCCAAAGTATTTTGGTAAAGGATCATCTCATCTGGAAAGAAGAAACAAACTGAAGAGTAGAGTCTGAGAATCAGAGCTGACCTTCAGTCAGTGATGAAGTGAAGTAAAGATCTGGGTATTATTGTCTCTGTGGTGTAATATGGAATAACTTTGTGTTTGATACTATAAGTTTTACTCTGACGCTGCACAACACTTCTCAATATTCATCATTTCTGTCCCAGAAATCCTTCACTGAAACATGTTTACATCAGTAAATGTCATCCTAAACCTCTCTTCCCCCAACAAGAGTCAGGGGCCCATTTCAAGATGGAGGTTTAACAAACTCTGGGTCTAACCCTCCTCTCTGAGCTGATTTACCCTGAGATGGGAAACTGAGTTTTCGTTTTCAGAACAGCTGATATGAGTTGGTTTAATCAACTCAGAGTAGGTTCACGCGCGTGCGCCACCACAAGAACAAGGCAGCATGAATGGAGCCATGATACTACGATTTACCATGGTAACAACCACAGACAAAACGGGTCGGCGGAAATACAGCGAGTAAAAAAACAAACAACAAAAAAAAAAACACAGTGGCTGCTGCAAAAGAAAGAATTTGTGTGGGAGAAAATTACTTCCATAGTAATGGTGTATATTCCAATATAGTGTATTGTATATCATATTTAATCAGCCTAATATTACTGCTGAAATGGTATTAAATCTTAATAAAATTAAAATATTATCTATTTCATTTAGGTGCAATCCTGCGGGCAAAAAACTACTACGCCTACTAATCCCATTCAGAGGCTGCAGCACCGTCATTAACCAAATTATAAATAATAATCTTTTATTACTAAGGGTTTACATCATTCACCTGCAGCCTACAGTGGAACTCCTTTTTAAAGTGTCTTACTGGTTTGTGTCAAAGGAACTCTACAAAAACATTTAAAACACGTTTTCAGAGCGAGTCACATTCTTCTGACGTGCTTTACAGTGGCTTTGCTAATATGCTCCACATCACCAATGTTGTAAAAAAATGTAATGTGTCACAAATAATCTGCTGGGAGCGCATGTCCAAGACGTTAGAGATGAGGTAACGTAGCCTATAGGCTGCATAACTGACTGGGGGAAAAAAAAAAAAAAAAAAAGGTTAACGCTCAAATAATTTTATCTGAAAATTAAAATGTTGGGGCTTCAATATCATCTCCTGACATACAGTGAGGAAAATAAGTATTTTAACACCCTGCTATTTTGCAAGTTCTCCCACTTAGAAATCATGGAGGGTCTGAAATTGTCATCGTAGGTGCATGTCCACTGTGAGAGACATAATCTAAAAAAAATTAAAATAAAAGAATGATTTTTTTTTAACTATTTATTTGTATGGTACAGCTGCAAATAAGTATTTGAACACCTGAGAAAATCAATGATAATATTTGGTACAGTAGCCTTTGTTTGGTCAAACGTTTCCTGTAGTTTTTCACCAGGTTACCACACACTGCAGAAGGGATTTTGGCCCACTCCTCCACACAGATCTTCTCTAGATCAGTCAGGTTTCTGGGCTGTCGCTGAGAAACACGGAGTTTGAGCTCCCTCCAAAGATTCTCTATTGGGTTTAGGTCTGGAGACTGGCTAGGCCAGAACCAGAACCTTGATCTGCTTCTTACAGAGCCCCTCCTTGGTTCTCCTGGCTGTGTGGTTTGGGTCATTGTCATGTTGGAAGACCCAGCCTCGACCCATCTTCAATGCTCTAACTGAGTGAAGGAGGTTGTTCCCCAAAATCTCCCAATACATGGCCCTGGTCCTCCTCTCCTTAATACAGTGCAGTCGCCCTGTCCCATGTGCAGAAACCCCCCCAAAGCATGATGCTACCCCCCCATGCTTCACAGTAGGGATGGTGGTCTTGGGATGGTCCTCATCATTCTTCTTCCTCCAAACACGGTTAGTGGAATTATGACCAAAAAGTTCTATTTTGGTCTCATCTGACCACATGACTTCCTCCCATGACTCCTCTGGATCATCCAGATGGTCGTTGGCCAACTTAAGACGGGCCCTGACATGGTCTGGTTTAAGTAGGGGAACCTTCCGGGTCATGCATGATTTCAAACCATGACATCTTAGTGTATTACCAACAGTAACCTTGGAAACGGTGGTCCCAGCTCTTTTCAGGTCATTGACCAGCTCCTCCCGTGTAGTTCTGGGCTGATTTCTCACCTTTCTTAGGATCATTGAGACCCCACGAGGTGAGATCCTGCATGGAGCCCCAGTCCGAGGTGAGATCCTGCATGGAGCCCCAGTCCGAGGGAGATTGACAGTCATGTTTAGCTTCTTCCATTTTCTAATGATTGCTCCAACAGTCAACCTTTTTTCACCGAGCTGCTTGGACATGTCCCCGTAGCCCTTTCCAGCCTTGTGGAGGTGGACAATTTAGTCTCTAGTGTCTTTGGACAGCTCTTTGGTCTTGGCCATGTTAGTAGTTGGATTCTTACTGATTGTATGGGGTGGACAGGTGTCTTTATGCAGCTAACAACCTCAAACAGGTGCATCTAATTCAGGATAATAAATGGAGTGGAGGTGGACATTTTGAAGGCAGACTAACAGGTCTTAGAGGGTCAGAATTTTAGCTGATAGACAGCTGTTCAAATACTTATTTGCAGCTGTATCATACAAATAAATAGTTAAAAAAAAATCATACATTGTGATTTCTGGATGTTTCTTTTTTAGATGATGTCTCTCACAGTCCACTGTGAGAGACATCATCATTGTCATCGTAGGTGCATGTCCACATGCACCTACGATGACAATTTCAGACCCTCCATGATTTCTAAATGGAAGAACTTGCAAAATAGCAAAGTGAAGCAGCATCTTCATCATCGGGATCGTCAACAAAAAGGAAATGCCATATTCCTTGCAATACATTTTTTTTATAGTCCGCTTAAAACGGTTAATAAACCAACCCTGTTTTTTTAATTCATGCAGAAAAACTGCGCCTGATACAGACTGAATAAATGAATGAATGAGGAAATGACAGAGTGCTGAGTCAGAGGGAGGAGAAGAAAACCTTCTCCCGACCAGGTGAGGTTCCCAGGCTCAGTTACCATAGTAACTGTCTCTGAGGTGAAGTTACCTCCTTTTCTGAAACAGAAAACCCAGTTTCCCTCATCTCAGGGTTAAGAGTGAGGTCTAGATCTACTCTATCTGGAAAGTCTCCTGAGATAACTCCTCTTATGATTGGATAATATTATTAAATGTCAATTTAATTGTGTAAATGTGAATGTGAATCATGTATATAGTGTATAAAAATAGTAAAGTAATAATGAACATGCGAAAAGATGTGAATTCAGACTGAATACAAAAGTAAATTTTTTTTTATCTCTAATCTGTTAATTTGACTATTTTTTGTTTGTGTTCACACACACACACACACACTCTCACTCACCATGGATAAGCACATAGGTGTCAGTGTAAATCTGATGGCTGATGTTCTTCTGTGTTGCCACACAGCGATAGCGGTCGGTCTTGGTCACAGTAATGTTGAGAGTAATGTAGAAAAGGTTTCCTATTCGTTCGACCTGGGTCTTCTCAGCAGGAAGTGTGTTTCCATCAATGTCCCGCCACTCTACTTCAGGTTCTGGATAGCCGTGAACCTCACACTGCAGCAGCGACCGGTCATTTGTTTCATAAAGTGTTGTCACGGATGGTTTATGAACCGCACCTGTGAACACAGCATAACAACTGACTGTAGAGGACAATCAACGCATTAAAACGTTCATATTGGGATGTTTTCATCTATTTTCTTATGGGAATTGCAGTGTGAGAAAAAAAAAATAAAAAAATGTAGTCACGGTTATAATTTTCTTTAAAAGGAAGGTTTTGTTAATAACATTTTTGAATTAACATTTACACAAACTTAAAACTCCAGTTTTAAGTGAATTCATAATCATACCTCCAGCTATTTATTCTGTTTATAATGTCTAACTATTAGCATTTCTTATACTTATAATGTAGCCTATAGGTACAGAATATTTGCTTTCTTGTAATTCACTAAACTGCACTTCGTCAGGACTCACCTGTGATGTTTTCACCTGATCTGTCTTTTAAAACACGACCTAAAAGACAAAACAAAACATTAGTGTTTGGGAAGAATTATGAACTTGACAAACCGTTAAAAAGACATTTTAATATCCTGTTTATTAAGCAAACTCCTTTAACTGTTTAATAAAAATACTCACCAACAACAAGCTCAATATAAAATTTTTGAGGTGGCTGAAGACGAGGAAAATCACAAATGTAGACTCCGTTGTCAGATATCTTTGTATTTCTGATGATTATGGAGGCGTTGCCGTGTTTCAGTTCATCTTGAAAATGAGAGACTCGACCTTTGAACTCTTCACTCTGACCATCTCGACCGTTGTTGTAATGAATGCCTGCGTCATACAGGAACACCTCCCTCCGACCTTCATCTTTCTGAGGAACTGTCTTCCAGTCAAACAGTTTCAACTCAATGTTCTCCTTGGTGCTGAGAGAGCAGGGTAACACAGCATCACTGTCTTGTTCCACTTTGATGACTTTTGGCTCTGGAAGATAAAAACATTTATTAATCAGTATGTTTACATGCTGAGTAATTAGGTTTAGACAGACTTGTTTTGCACATTGTGCAAATCTTTTTCTGATTCTCATGTTTTTGTTAGTTTTTTAGGATATATTCTAATTTTTATAACCATTATATTTTTCTAGAGCTGGGCAGCGATTAAAATTTTTAATTGTGATTAATCGCATAATTTCTCTGATTAATCGTGATTAATCGCAAATTGAAATAATGAATTCAAAAGTAGTGTATATAGTGCTTTTTTTTTAAAAACTGTTCTGCCATATGAACAAAAGTGCCGTAACATTTGTTCAGGAAAAACTTACCAGCATTTTGTTTATAAAGTAGCAGTTAAATAAAATATTTAGTGTCCATCTCAACTTAAACAATGTATTTATCATCCAGAGTTGGATTCATCTGGTTGGAACGTGTCGCTAAGCGACGCCTTCTTATGTCCACGTTCATCTGTTGTTGACAGTGTCCAACGCGCTGTAAAGCAGAGACACTGAGACAGAGCGCTGGAGACCAAAGCAGGGACATGATCAGAAGGCTGCAGCAGTCGATCAGATTTCGTATCTATTCGTACTATCTGTGCTAACTGCGGTGACTTTGTTTGACACATTCCACTGCTGCAACTTCAATAAAGTGTCCCGCGCATGTCTCAGCATAATGTCTCATTATAATGTCTCAGCATAATGTCTCATTATAATGTCTCAACATAATGTCTCAACATAATGTCTCAGCATAATGTCTCATTATAATGTCTCAGCATAATGTCTCATTATAATGTCTCAACATAATGTCTCAGCATAATGTCTCATTATAATGTCTCAGCATAATGTCTCATTATAATGTCTCAACATAATGTCTCAGCATGTCTCAGCATAATGTCTCATAATGTCTCAGCATAATGTCTCAGCATGTCTCTCCTCTGTTTTCATTCCAGTCAGGGCACGTGAATGCAGCGCCCACTTTTCATCAGTATAATGCACTGTAACTCCAAGATAATTCTGGTTACCCAGTGAGTCCAGTAGTCCCAGTGAGTCCAGTAGTCCCCCAGTGAGTCCAGTAGTCCCCAGTGAGTCCAGTAGTCCCCCAGTGAGTCCAGTAGTTCCCAGTGAGTCCAGTAGTCCCAGTGAGTCCAGTAGTTCCCCAGTGAGTCCAGTAGTTCCCAGTGAGTCCAGTAGTCCCCAGTGAGTCCAGTAGTTCCCCAGTGAGTCCAGTAGTCCCCAGTGAGTCCAGTAGTTCCCCAGTGAGTCCAGTAGTTCCCCAGTAAGAGCAACAGCGCGTGCATGTTGTAGCGTGGTCCCTTTTGCAGTCTGTAGCTCTCCACGTCCTCCACCCCCCTACTGGGCCTGCAGTCTGTAGCTCTCCACGTCCTCCACCCCCCTACTGGGCCTGCAGTCTGTAGCTCTCCACGTCCTCCACCCCCCTACTGGGCCTGCAGTCTGTAGCTCTCCACGTCCTCCACCCCCCTACTGGGCCTGCAGTCTGTAGCTCTCCACGTCCTCCACCCCCCTACTGGGCCTGCAGACTGTAGCTCTCCACGTCCTCCACCCCCCTACTGGGCCTGAAGTCTGTAGCTCTCCACGTCCTCCACCCCCCTACTGGGCCTGCAGACTGTAGCTCTCCACGTCCTCCACCCCCCTACTGGGCCTGCAGTCTGTAGCTCTCCACGTCCTCCACCCCCCTACTGGGCCTGCAGTCTGTAGCTCTCCACGTCCTCCACCCCCCTACTGGGCCTGCAGACTGTAGCTCTCCACGTCCTCCACCCCCCTACTGGGCCTGCAGTCTGTAGCTCTCCACGTCCTCCACCCCCTACTGGGCCTGCAGTCTGTAGCTCTCCACGTCCTCCACCCCCCTACTGGGCCTGAAGTCTGTAGCTCTCCACGTCCTCCACCCCCTACTGGGCCTGCAGTCTGTAGCTCTCCACGTCCTCCACCCCCCTACTGGGCCTGCAGTCTGTAGCTCTCCACGTCCTCCACCCCCTACTGGGCCTGCAGTCTGTAGCTCTCCACGTCCTCCACCCCCCTACTGGGCCTGCAGTCTGTAGCTCTCCACGTCCTCCACCCCCCTACTGGGCCTGCAGTCTGTAGCTCTCCACGTCCTCCACCCCCCTACTGGGCCTGAAGTCTGTAGCTCTCCACGTCCTCCACCCCCCTACTGGGCCTGCAGTCTGTAGCTCTCCACGTCCTCCACCCCCTACTGGGCCTGCAGTCTGTAGCTCTCCACGTCCTCCACCCCCTACTGGGCCTGCAGTCTGTAGCTCTCCACGTCCTCCACCCCCCTACTGGGCCTGCAGTCTGTAGCTCTCCACGTCCTCCACCCCCTACTGGGCCTGCAGTCTGTAGCTCTCCACGTCCTCCACCCCCTACTGGGCCTGCAGTCTGTAGCTCTCCACGTCCTCCACCCCCTACTGGGCCTGCAGTCTGTAGCTCTCCACGTCCTCCACCCCCCTACTGGGCCTGCAGTCTGTAGCTCTCCACGTCCTCCACCCCCTACTGGGCCTGCAGTCTGTAGCTCTCCACGTCCTCCACCCCCCTACTGGGCCTGCAGTCTGTAGCTCTCCACGTCCTCCACCCCCCTACTGGGCCTTCAGTCTGTAGCTCTCCACGTTGCTATGGCATCTGTTAGCTTCTCTTGCCTTTGTTTATCTCTACTTACCGACACGCTGCATCTAACGTAGTCTGCCGCAGCCTCGCGCCGCTGTGTGTTTCGTTGAATGATTTGCTGGTATCAACTGTCAAGGTGATATTTCAGACTGGAAGTACTCCGGTGATAAGAAAATTCAACTTTGCAGTATTTACAAAGCCTGTGAGCAACAAACCTTTACAATAATAAAGAATAATAAAAACTGCGTTAACGCGCGATAAAAAATATTGTCGGCGTTAATTAATTAATTAGTTAACGCGTTAATAACGCGTTAACTTGCCCAACCCTAGTTTTTTCTAATTCCTACGTTTCACCTTAAGCATGCAATGAAAAATTAATAACATTGAACTCTCTTTTGAGCATAAACTCGGTATAGGTCTCTCTCTCTCTCTCTCTCTCTCTCTCTCTCTGTAATGTGATTGTATGAAGTTCAGAGTTGAGCTGAGTTATAAATGTTACAGACGTGCTTTTCTCTTTTTCTCTTCTATACGATTCCTACCATGACTTTACTTCCTGGACAGAAACTAAGAACAATTTCATAACAACTTTGTCACAATATGTAAGATGACAAAATATCAACGTTGTCTTCTGCCGGTCGGTCAGACTAATAAATAAATGTAGATGAACACACTGCTCTGCAAAGAAACAGGTCTAGTTAACATCCTATGAACCTGTTGGCATTACAGCTCTTATTATTGACCACATCCTGTCTCCTCATCAGAGACAGCAAGCATCACTACACAGGTTATTCTATCTGGGGGAGAGAGAGAGCATTAGAGAGAGAGAGAGAGAGAGAGAGAGAGAGAGAGAGAGAGAGTAAAACTTGAAGTTTCTCTGGTTTATATTTAAATGTTCGGCTCTGAGCCTATAAATACATTTTAAAATTCACATGAGACCTCAAACCAGGAAGTGGAGAGCTGACAGGAAGTAACATGGAGGAGGGGGGGGGCACCGTCCCAATAAACACACAACTGTTTGGATCGTTTCCAGTTTCTAAAATGTGAAGATTTTCTTTAACTTTTTAATACTTTAACTACATTTTCCTGATGATAACTACAGACTTTTACTTCAGTAACATTTCCAATGCAGGACATTTGTAACAGAGTATTTTTTACAGTGTATTAGTACTTCTACTGCAGTAAAGGGTCTGAATACTTCTTCCATGTTGCATTAGAGAGAGAAGGGAACGGGGAACGGCCATGTTCACAAAGATAAAGATGAGAACAAATGTCAAACAAAGATGTCGATCAGCAGGAAACACGTAGGAATGAAAATGTGTTACACGCTACAAAGATTTCAAAATAAGATGCTACACAAATAGAAAAGGGAGGCATGAATGGGAATGGATTTTATTTTGTAGTCATTTTTGTTAATCTTCTGCACGTAATACCTGTATTAATATATATATATATATATATATATATATATATATATATATATATATATATATATATATATATATATATATATATATATATATATATTAATACAGGTATTACGTATTAGGTATTACGTATATATATAATACAGAAAGTATTAATTATACACAAGATTGATAAAATCCTGAGGGATCTAAGAACAAAATAATAAAATAATAAGTATAAAGTATTTTTATCCTGTCTCTCCTAGTTATGCTGTTATGCTGTAGTAGTTTTAGACAGCTGGGGGACTTCCTTCCTTTGACACACTGAGTTCCTCTCTCCTCTATCTTTGCATTTTTCCATTTGTTACTAACCTAGCCGTGGTCCCGCTACACGTCCTGCGATGCCGTGTTACGTCCTGCTACGTCCTGCTACGTCCTGCTGGGCCTTGTAATGCCCACAGTGTCCTGTTATGCCATGAACTACTACAAAGAACTACTACAAACTGTTATTTTTTCTGTGGCTGTTATTGCCACTCTTCATTCTAACCCCAACCGGTTGTCAGACACCACCTACCAAGAGCCTGGGTCTGGGTCTGGGCCTGGGTGTGTCCCAGGTTTCTTCCTAAAAGGAAGTTTTTCCTCGCCACTGTCCCACTGTTGCTTGCTCTGGAGGGAACTACTAGAACTGTTGGGTCCTTGTAAATTATGGAGTGTGGTCTAGACCTGCTCTATCTGGTCCCTGCTCTATCTGGTCTAGACCTGCTCTATCTGTAAAGTGTCTCGAGATAACGTTTGTTATGAATTGATACTATTAATAAAATTGAATTGAATTAAAGTGTAGGTGTAATAAGTTAATGCTATAACCTACACCATCAGAAAGTACTATAAACGAGTTAAGACCAGAGGCGGACTTACCATTAGGCAAAGGTAGGCAGTTGCCTTAGGCCCCAAGCTACCAAGGGCCCCGTAAAACGCCTCATAAACTTATGGTTACAATTTGTTGTCTTACTTTTCACCAATTAATTATATCTCTAAACATTGATACGCTAAAGTGCTATCCAATTGTTTAATTCATGATGAGAAACCCCCCCCGGTCCCCACTACATTGGACTATTCCATTATCCTACTGCATCTGTGTGTGTTTGGAAACAAACAGCTCAGCATGCTGGAAGCTGGAGGCTGCAGACGGTTGGAAAATGAAGCGAAGCTACCGAATGGTTCTGAAAAAAGGAAGAAGAGAAGAAAGCAGAACGCTTTTAGCAAAGGTAACAACCTTTTTCACGACGGCTACTGACAACACTAACATTAACGTTACTAAAGAGCAGCAAGAAGCCGGTGCTTGCGCTAGCAATGCTAACATTGAGGAGCTACCCAGCTACCCACCGACAGCGTCCGCCCAGGTTGCTCTAGCGATGCTAACTCTGATGAAGAGGAGCTACCCACCGGCAGCGTCCGCCCAGGTTGCTCTAGCGATGCTAACACTGATGCAGGGGCGGATTTAGTCATTTTGAGGCCTAAGGCAAACACAGGCATGGGGCCCTCCACAACCCTGGTTCTCCCCCTTTTCAGTCCTTATTTATCTGAGAAAGACGTGCTCTCTGTCTGACAGCTGTTCATAACACATTGATTAGGGGGACTGCTACTCACGGGGTCTAGTTGCTGAGGATTATGTGTGTCACCATCTTCGTCATTGCCATCGTCATCATCATGGACAGTGAAAGCAGTGAAAGTTCTGTAACCATCTCCATTCAAAGGATCCTGTAAGGTTGTCTTGTATGTAGCCCCCGCATTGCTAGAGCAACCTGGGCTGACACTACTCTTCATCAGAGTTAGCATCGCTAGAGCAACCTGGGCTGACACTCCCGGTGGGTAGCTCCTCTTCATCAGTGTTAGCATTGCTAGCGCAAGCACCGGCTTCTTGCTGCTCTTTAGTAACGTTAATGTTAGTGTTGTCAGTAGCCGTCGTGAAAAAGGTTGTTACCTTTGCTAAAAGCGTTCTGCTTTCTTCCCTTCTTCCTTTTTTCAGAACCATTCGGTAGCTTCGCTTCATTTTCCAACCGTCTGCAGCCTCCAGCTTCCAGCATGCTGAGCTGTTTGTTTCCAAACACACACAGATGCGCGGTAGGATAATGGAATAGTCCAATGTAGTGGGGACCGGGGGTTTCTCATCATGAATTAAACAATTGGATAGCTCTTTAGCGTATCAATGTTTAGAGATACAATTAATTGGTGAAAAGTAAGACAACAAATCGTAACCATAAGTTTATGAGGCGTTTTACGGGGCCCTTAGTAGCTTGGGGCCAAAGGCAATTGCCTACCTAATGGTAAGTCCGCCTCTGCACTGATGAAGAGGAGCTACCCACCGGCAGTGTCAGCCCAGGTTGCTCTAGCGATGCGGGGGCTACATACAAGACAACCTTACAGGATCCTTTGAATGGAGATGGTTACGGAACCGCTGCTTTCACTGTCCATGATGATAACTATGGCAATGACGAAGATGGTGACACACATAATCCTCAGCAACTAGACCCCGTGAGTAGCAGTCCCCCTAATCAGTGTGTTATGAACAGCTGTCAGACAGAGAGCACGTCTTTCTCAGATAAATAAGGACTGAAAAGGGGGAGAACCAGGGTTGTGGAGGGCCCCATGCCTGTGTTTGCCTTAGGCCTCAAAATGACTAAATCCGCCCCTGGTTAAAATCACACTGTATGAACTAAGGTGACACTTTTTTGTTTTTTTACCATTTATGTTATATGTATGTGATGTTTTGAATGTGATAAACTTGTCATATTTTGGTTTCTACTTTATCTTATCAAAGAAAAGCAGCTGCAGGCAGTTGGCAGCGGACAGTTTCTGGGAAATGCACAAAGAAGCTCCACCTACGACAAAATGGGGACCGCGCACGCGCATGCACGCACGCACTCTCACGCACCATAAATGACGCTACATGTAAAGTTACTAAAGCATGAACATTTTTGATCCGTGCTAAATATTAGGAACCGTTTTAATGTGACAGCAGCTGAGCAGCATGATTCCAGCTCTGTTTCCAGACCTCTGCATGTTACTGATGCTTCACACATTTACACTAAATAAACTATTACATTTGCAAATACATAACTCAGTGTAATGATCAGCTTTCTTACTGTTTTGTTGAGCAGACGTGACTCCAGAGCGAGTCAGGAGGCAGAGACACAGAAGAGGAAGAAGAGGAAGAAGATGAGGCTCCATCACTGTCGATGTCTCCTAACGATCAGACATCACTTTAACATCACAACGGCTCTAGTACCGGAGATGGAGCCGCTCCTAACGAGCTGATTGGCTGATCAGAAACACTTTCGGTTTCGAGGATTACGCAAGATGCAACAACAGCCAAAACCCTTCAGAATAAAAGCTTCACCTTCACATAACTATGACTCATGCATTCTGCACAAGAGCTGCTCATAATGTGTGCAAACTGCAAAAAGCTCTTTATCTTCACGCTAACATTAAAGCTGATTATTAAATAAAACCTACAGAGCCTCAGATTAAGATATATATTCACTGTTAATGCACAGACGTCTTCTTCTCTGACCACTTATCAGCAGAAGTAAAACCTTTTCCAGTGAAATTTCTCCAAAATAAAAGTTAATTAACTAAATGTTGCACAGAAAAGAAGTTACTATGAACAAAATGCAGCCGTACTGGATCAACAACCAGGTAAAGTCATCAATACTTTCTGATGATTTAACTGTGCAGTAGGCCTAAAGTCTGGCTACACCACAGATGCATTATGGGATAGGAGCGGGGAAAAAAACCTTCTGTGGGTTGTTTGTACAACTTATTTTTTCTGTCAGTGGCTATAAATAGGATTAACGTTTGGTCATGTTTAGTTCATATAGCTCAGATCTTTAAGGAACTACAAGCAGCAGGATAATATCTGGTGAATGGATTACATTCATAAAGCAGTTTATATGTCATTCATCCATTCACAAAATGGAGGGCATTTGTATTTGGTTTCATACATTCACCTCACACACCAACGGCCGCTAGCTACTACACAACGAGCTGCCATCTGATGATATATGCAGTATACATTTTTATATTTTCACCTAAAATGGTGTATTTGTATATTTCTGCACACTGACTTCTGACTGGAAAGCTGAGACTCTTGTGGACTCAATGAGCAGAAGAAATGTCATATATGTAACACTCCAGTATATATAAATATACTCAACATATCAATATGTCCTCATTCCATATCTTGTGAAAAGTCAGCGTACCGCCCTGCCTTAGTAGGAGTACGTGCAACATGCATGTCTTTCACAGTTGCTTTTTTAACATTATCACTAGTCACAAAACTCAGAATTTTGAAAAGTAATCCACATACGATACAAAGCTCAATTCTAGGACTCTCAAACTGAATTTTTAAGAAGTTGAAGAAGAAATGTCCTCAATCTCCAAAAATGTCCTCACTCTTTTGTTGTAAGAGTCGCTAGAGAAGAAGTACGATACCACACACATCTGCAGGGAACTTTAAAGCTGGTGTTGATCGGGGGTCTGGCTCCTTTTCTGCTGTGTCACGTTTGTCTCCCAATGAACCTGCAGGACAGAAATCAGAACAACAACAACAATGAATATCTTTCCTGTGTTGATCCTATTCAGACTGCACCAATCTATACCATGTTTCCCTTCTGCAGCTTCTATCTGTGTGGCAACCTCCACGGCTTTTTGGTATTTTAATGTATAATTCTGTGTTTCACATGGTTTCACACACACATTTACAGAATGGACTTTCAGTTCCTGAATTTAATTCCTTAATTTCATTAATTTGGTTCCAAAGTTCCTGAAAGTTTTTGGTCAAAAGTGTCACTTTCAATCAGGAATGTTTTCTTTTGACCAGCACGTGAGCTCTTTGACCCCTTACGTCTCAAACATAAAGGAAGACGATCATTAATGCTTATGCTCAGGGGCGTCAGACTGGTGGGGGGAAAGGGGGACTGGTACCCAGGGCCCTCATGTGAGGAGGGCCCCAAAAGATCCTAGAATGAATAGATGTGGATGCGGGGAGGGGACCATAGAAAATGCCTTTCTACAGGGACCAGAACTTTGTGTGACGCCCCTGCTTAGACTATAATAACCCGCTCTTAACTTTCCTTGACAAGTTGAGAGAAAGCTCCACTTCTAGAAGTCTCTCTGGGTTCAGGTCTCACTACTTCTGCAGCTGCTTCCTGAATCTCTGGGGTGTAGTTTGGTTTCACTTCCTTTTGTACTCACATCATTCTCACGGCATTAAATACTGCACCATCAAGTTCAGCTGTATTAGAGATGTGTGAAGTTACTGCTCTTGCAAAATATTTCTACTTGCAAACCGACAGGATGCTGAAATTAAAAATAGGTCTAATCTAACAGATCTGGACACGTTCTGCTGTATTTGGTCAGCAGATCAGAGTTGCAGAAACAAAGTGGTTTGTCAGCAGAGACAAAGACAGAGTTTGACAATAATCTGAATACTGTACATACTGTACATACTATACATGTAGTGGCAATCTGTCCACAAATAATGCCACTGGGTGAAATCTGAAGCCCTTTCCAACTCTTGCTGGTGCAAATAATGAGGTCCGCCGTCGTCGTACGTTTAATCCTTTATTGTACAAAAAGTTTAGATAAAAGCATATACAAAAAGACCGACTTGAGTGATCAAAAGCCGAGAACGACGAGATCTAAAAACATTACTCTCACACAGCTGAGGTTGAAAAACTGTGTGGCTTCCCGGATCCAGATTTCCCATCCACCTCACCTGTGATTCCCTTTATAATCTCCAATTAGCACCCACAAACAGGTGCGCAGGTGACGTAACAAACAACCATTTACACAGACCTACCACCCACACACACACTACACACATAGCAAACGTATATAGCCAAATTGGCCATTACACACCGGCCCCTAATTGTTACTGTATAATAACATAACAATTTCCCACATTAGTAATGGAGCCAATGACAAAATTATTCAATAATGTCCATAGTGCAAGTGTGCATGTTTAGTCAATGTTCATGTCCAGTAAGTATTCATGGAGTAGGTAACCCCAAGGTAGAGAGTTCTTAGCCTCCTCCAGCTGTTGCCATAGAAATTCCACCATCAGCCTTTGATTTTTCATGGTTTTTCATAGCTTTATCGGATTTGAAAGATTTGTCACAGGCTGGGCAGTACGAATCATCATAATAATCATCAATTGTCAATTTGTGTCCATTGGGCTGCTCTGCATCTCCGTTCTTCTCCTGTGGGTCAATCTCCAGCTCTTCTTTCTCACTGTTGGATGCATCTCCAAACTCGTTTCCGTACTGAGCCTCCATCTGCTGCTGCTCCTTCTCAAGCTTAGACATGGCTGCCCAGCTTTGATCCTTGTACTCCTCCGCCAGTTTGACCTGTCTGAGCCTCTGCTCCCGCCTTAGCTCCTCCAGGACCTTCTTGTGGACCTTTTCTCTGGTCTTCTTGTTCTCCCTTTTCCTTCCTTTTTTCTTTTTCTTCTTTTCTTTTCTACTGTTAAGTTCAGCTGAACTGTTCATGATTGTTATAAAGTTGAGATCTTCTCTGGACGTTTCTGGCTGGTCATCCACTGACTTCTCATTGAAGTTGTGGTTATATTGCTTTACCAGTAATTGCTCCTTGGTTATTCTGTTAGCTGTAATAGTGAGACAGCTACTCTCAGTCTCATTGCTTCCTTTCACAGGTCCATTGATAACCCAGCCGAGTAAGGTTCTGACGGCATAAGGTCCTTCACCATTACTGTGTATCACTTGCCATGGTTCCAGCACTTTTGGAACATTTGTCCCAATTAAAAGCTCCACCTCAGCGTTGATTACAGGAATTTCCATTGAGCTTAAGTGTGGCCAAGCACTTAAGTCTTCCTGTCGTGGAATATTGTCACGCGACACAGGCATCTTAGACTGGGTGTACACTTCAGGCAACTCAAAGTAGGTTGTACCAGTAAGGGCAGCTATCTCCAGTCCCGAGATAACATGACTATCAACAAGCTTTTCTTCATTCATAGTCCTTAATAGGATTTTAGCACTCCTTCCTCTGACCTTTAGCTCCCTCATAAGTCGCTCAGAGCAGAAAGTGGCTGTGCTGCCAGGATCCAAGAACGCATATGTAGTTAGCAATTTGCTGCCTGTCTTTGCCTTAATCTTTACAGGCACAATTGCCAAGACACTGTCCGATGCTCCGGCCCCTATATAGCCACATGTCTTGGGAGACCCTGCACATCCATTTCCTGATGCTTCCTGCTGCGTGTCCTCAGAATTGGTTTTCTTCTCCTTTGAATGGATGTGAAGGATGGTAGGATGTTTCAGATTACACAAGTTGCAGGAATGACGCCCATGACAGTCTCTGCTAATGTGTCCCACAGATAAACACCCAAAACAAACACCTTTCTCCTTCATGAAGTTAATCTTTTCACTGTGCAGCAAGTTCTCCATTTTGGGACACAACTCCAATTTATGATCCTCTTCACACAGCAGGCACAACACTCTTATTGGTTCATCAGGTAAGTTTCTCTCATTTTGTGTTTGAGGCTCAGGTTGAGAATTGACAGCTGTGACGGAAGTAGCAAAACTGCTTCCTTTTCCTGTAACACGTACTTGTGAAACTTTGTTTCCTTCTTTATACTTAAGTGTTGAGGTAAATGTGTCCTGAATGTTTCCAAAAGTGGATTGGAAGCAATAGCCACTTGTCTTTCAATTAAGTTGACAATATCACTGAAACCTGCTTGGCGACTGTGCTTCTCCTGAAGCTCATAAGCAGTGTTTCTCCATTTTTCCTCCATTTATATGGTAGCTTCGAGACAAGAGCACGTATGTTGGATGGCATATTCATCTCTGACATGTAGCTGATGTCCTCCATAGCATTACAGCAAACACGTAAAAACAAAGCAAACCCTTGCAAAGCTTCAAGGTCTTCTGATTTTACTGATGGCCATCCAAGAGCTTTCTCCATGTATGCAGTGGCTACTTTTTGTTTATTTCCAAAGTGTTCTTGTAAGAGGATCCTTGCTCTTTGATATCCTCTGTCTGGTGGCATGTGTTGACAGCTCTTGACCACCTCCCTAGGTTGTCCTTTGGTATATTGCTCCAAAAGTATAAACAGTCTATGTTGCTAGCACCCTTTCTTTCCACACCATGCTCAAATGCTCTAATAAACGCGCTGTACTCAAGAGGATTTCCATCAAATGTTGGTATATCTCGTGGAGGTAGTGATGACGAAGAATGTTGTTGCACTAGTAGAGCTGTTATTTCATTCTGTCGTTGCATGATGGAAAGAAGATTGCCTTGGTCCACATTAGTTTGCGTCAGGTCAACATTTTGAATGGACTCCTTTGTGTGAGGTATTGCCTGATAGGTTTCCTGAAACAGTCGAGGCATGCTTGGTTGGGAATTCAGAACATGAGCTCTTGATCCAATATGCTGTGAAAGTATTTCCTTATGCCGTGCTCCCATTGATATGGAAGTTTTGTCACCTCCTATTGGTATACAATTGAACTGTTGATTTGAGTCTTGTGGCTGCACCTCCATTAGCACTGCAGCACTGCCACCTCCTATTGGTGAATGATTGAAATGATAATTTGAACATTGTGGAACAAATTCCGTAGCAGAGGGTCTGAGCGAATGTTTACGTTTAAAACTTTGCAGATACGAATTCATTCCATCTGATTGAGCCCTGGAGCTCTGCACATCAGAACCTCTGTACACATTAACCTTTGCAGTTTGAACAGCAATTTGACATTGCAATTCCAGCAATTCCTTTTTCTGTCGGATATGCTCCTCCTGAGCGTCCAGTTCGTGTTTTTCTTTAAGGGCAGCTGCCTTAGCCATGAGAGCAGCCCTTTCCGCCTCTGCTTTTAGGCATGCAGAGGACGTTAAAGATCTTGAAGACCTATGACTGTACTGGCCAGTTGATGAGCTTTTTTTGAAACCAACATTAGAAACGCTGTCCCCTGGACCAATGTCATCAGTAACCACAGTTATGGCTGGTGCAAGTTTGAGAACAGTTTTGTTTTTTGCAGCATCATCATCATCATTACTCCCTTTGTCAAGCAACCATGTGTCCATGTTTTGTGTTATTGCTTTATTTCTGTGCATTTGGGTTTCAAACCATTCATTTTGTTTTGACATTTCATCCTCAGGTAGCCATTGTTTCAATAAATCCTGCAACTGTTCAATTTCCACACATAGTTTCAAACACATTTCATACTTTGTTTGTACCTCAGACACATTTCCCTTTGAAAGCATCAATTGCTTAACTTCCTTTGTTAGTTTGTGTAGTTTCTTTATTCCG
This sequence comes from Percina caprodes, assembly GCA_013375575.1. Classification (NCBI taxonomy): domain Eukaryota; kingdom Metazoa; phylum Chordata; class Actinopteri; order Perciformes; family Percidae; genus Percina; species Percina caprodes. Next base: position 113,439 of record JABXJD010000589.1, on the reverse strand, counting down.
GAATTCCTTTCCTTTTGATTGGATATTATTTGTAATTCCAGTGCTTTGGCCGTTAGTTTGACCGATCTTTTACCACGTTCATTTTCCGTTTCACTTTGATTGACAGCTGCACACAAGTCACTCATTTTGACATCAACTTAGCAGAACTGCTGAAAGCTTTATAAAGAATTGTAGCAGGATGTACCTGTATCCTTTTTATGAGAAGGCCAATCTCTTCCACACAGTTTGTAACAATTCTTGTTTTGTCCTACCGTGATTCTTCTGCGGTGCTTTGCGCAGGCTGTCTCTCAGTTCAAATGAGTGGAATCAGCTGACGCGGAGTGAGTGAAGCGCGGCTCTGTCCTTCCACTTGCAAATCCAATTGTTCCGTCTTGTGAAGCTAGTTTTTCAACATTATGTAGTGGCAATCTGTCCACAAATAATGCCACTGGGTGAAATCTGAAGCCCTTTCCAACTCTTGCTGGTGCAAATAATGAGGTCCGCCGTCGTCGTACGTTTAATCCTTTATTGTACAAAAAGTTTAGATAAAAGCACGTACAAAAAGACCGATTTGAGTGATTAAAAGCCGAGAACGACGAGATCTAAAAACATTACTCTCACACAGCTGAGGTTGAAAAACTGTGTGGCTTCCCGGATCCAGATTTCCCATCCACCTCACCTGTGATTCCCTTTATAATCTCCAATTAGCACCCACAAACAGGTGCGCAGGTGACGTAACAAACAACCATTTACACAGACCTACCACCCACACACACACTACACACATAGCAAACGTATATAGCCAAATTGGCCATTACAATACATACTATACATACTATACATACTGTACATACTGTACATACTATACATACTGTACATACTGTACATACTGTACATACTATACATACTATACATACTGTAAATACTATACATACTGTACATACTGTACATACTATACAT
>JABXJD010000589.1:0-107500 GCA_013375575.1 Percina caprodes | reverse complement strand
ACCCAGGAGAGAGCAGCAGGGGTGGATGTGTGGAGCTGGTGGGGTAGATGAGGGTGGTTTGGATCTGGGACTGTTGTGAACATGTCCGACGCTGATAGGAAACACGAACAGGAATGAATAATGTGCACATGACTGAAAAGGTAAATAGATACTTAGCTCACCTAGCCGTCCCAAAGCACTCCCGCCTAGACCCTTTCGTAGACTCATTTCTCCTTCTGAGTCTTCGGAGGAGGAGTCTGCTGCTGAAGCTGCCCCTTCAAACAAATGCCAGTTGTTAAATACAAGAGTTGATGATGGTCGGCTGCAGCTGAACTGACCAGAAACCTGCTAATGAGTCAAACCACGTCCCTGCTGGTCCTCGCTCCGAGCTGTAGGAACTCATTAACCACAGCTCAACAACAATGCACACACACACACACACGCCTACTCACCTAAACAGGTAGATAGTGAATTCCAAAAAATGTAATGTAAAACTAGTGGTAGTAAGGTGAAAAAAAAGGTCTGAAAAAGGGATGAAAATGTCACATTTTTGTCCGTTTTTGACCCGGGAGGACAACACAAGGGTTAAATGATGATATATTGAATTAATAAACTCACCGCTGATGTGCACAAAGGTCTGAGCATGAATCTGTTGGTTGGTTTCCTCCAGTGTGACGACACAGCTGAAGTTGTCGGTCTTGAACACCGTCGTTTGGAGGGTGATGAAGTATCGGTCTCCTCTTCCTGAGACCTGTGGCTCCTCAGCAGGAAGTCTGGTTCCAGCGCCGTCCTGCAGCTCCACTTTAAGGTGCGGAGAAGCATCTTGAACCTCACACTGCAGCAGCGCCGAGTTGTTTGTTGGACTAAGTATCTTGACCGAGAGCTCTGGAGCTGCTCCTGGGAACACAATGTGTAAACAGACAACATGTGTAGAGACGCTTCTCACTGCAGACACTATTTCTGACTCTTATCATAACAGAAGCACAAGGTTTGTATCTGATATAATGTGTTTCCCTACTGTAACACACATAACAGGTGAACCAAAGCCATCTTAAACCAGATTAACAGGACCGGTTAGCAGAGACCGGCCCACACCTGGAGAGGATGGACAGAAGAAAGATGAAGTAGCTAGACTACAGGATCAATAACCTGCATGTAATGTCAGATAGAGATGGTGTAAAATGAGTCTCGTGTTACTTTGGAAGACGCTGTAGATGAATCCACAATACTAAAACGATGCATTAAACATTTCACACAGTCGCTATGGTTTCCATTTAAGAGGTTAAGGCTTCTCTGAGTGCATGCGCGCTCCCGCGGCCAGGAGAGTGAAATCCTGACGGGGATAAGTGCCTCGGCGTCGGCACGACACCGACACCAGTCAAGCAGCAAGACTTGACTTTACCAGCAGGGAGGCTAGGTACACAAAGCAGAGATTAATGGGATTATGAAACTATTCATACTGTAGTGGAGGAAATGCTCTGTTTCAACAGTGGAATAGTCATCTTTCCTAAACAATTAGGCCTACTGGGCAGAACTTGTATAATGAAGAGTGGACGTAGAGTTAGTAACGTAGCCTTGTTTTGGACACATTTTGGGCTGATGGTTACAACTTTGTTGTCATGGTAGCTATTAAAGAACATAGAAGATAGATCTTGTGTATGTCCAGCAGCTGAGCAGCCTGATGAATAATGCTTCCAGACCTCTAAATGTTTACAGATATTACCAAAAATTAAATTACATTTGCAAAAATATAACTACGATATTCAACCATTTATGTTATGTATGTGATGTTGTGTATTCATGTTCATGTGTGTGCGGTGCGAACAATTGGAAATTGGGGGAACATTTAGGACAATTCCAACGGCCCATGACCAGAAAAATAGGTAAAAACTAATATGAAATTATTAAACTAACCCAATTTGATTTTTTTGTCATGGGGCCCAAAATTCCTGGCGGCGCCCCTACTCTGATGCTGAACATTGGCTACTGGTGTGTGTGTGTGTGTGTGTGAGCGAGTGAGAGGTACACTGTCATCCTGATTGGAAATGTATTGATATCGATCGTGTGTGTGTGTCTCTGTTTTGACGTACAGTGGTGCTCAAAAGTTTACATACACAGTTGACTAAAGAGGAATCATGTTTTGGAAATTTATTTTAATACCTAAATTAAAATGAGGTAAAATCGACACCAATTTTCTTTGTGAATGAATGTATTGTAAATAAATAAATGTTCTTATTTAAAATACAGGGTCATAAGTATACATATGTTAAATGAGGCAGGCAGATTTTATTATTAGGCCAGTTATTTCCTGGATTCAGGATATTATGCATCCTGATAAAGTTCCCTTGGCCTTTAGAATTAAAATAGCCCCACATCATCACATACTCTTCACCATGCTTAGAGATAGGCATGGTTTTATTTCAGTTAGACTAATACCTGGTTTGATTTGCATTGAGAGATGATTTTATAAAGTATCCCATGCCTATCTCTAAGCATGGTGAAGAGTATGTGATGATGTGGGGCTATTTTAATTCTAAAGGCCAAGAACTTTATCAGGATCCTGAATCCAGGAAATAACAATAAAAATCTGCCTGCCTCATATGACATATGTATTTTAAATAAGAACATTTATTTATTTACAAGTTATTCATTCACAAAAAAATTGGTGTCCTGATTTTACCTCATTTTTTAATTTAGGTATTAAAATAAATTTCCAAAACATGATTTTATTCTCTTTTAGTCAACTTAAGCATGTGTATGTAAACTTATGAGCCCAAACAATAAATTGGGTAATCTGGCTTATGAGTGCCTATAGGCATCGAGTTATAAGTTATGAGTTATAAGTTATAAGTTATGAGTTATGAGTTATAAGTTATGAGTTATAAGTTATGAGTTATGAGTTTTAGCCTCTTACTGACATCATGACACTCATCCTTTGCCTGTTTGTGGTTAACTCAATTTTCCATTTCCCTCCTTAGGAGCAGTAACCTACTAAATATAATATAATATCCATGCTTTGATCTCTCTCAAAGGTTTTACCCAAACTGAAATTATCATATTTTGATTTCTACTTTAGCTTATCAAATAAAACATAAATAATAAATAAGACCTACAGGCAGTTGGCAGTGGATGGACAGCTGCTGGGAAATGCCCAATGACGTCATTGTGCTGTATCTCTGCCAAATATTATTTCCAGACATCTGCATGTTAACATATATGACCAACAATTACATAAAATAAAAATATAACTCAGTGTAATGATCAGCTTTCTTACTGTTTTGTTGAGCAGACGTGACTCCAGAGCGAGTCAGGAGGCAGAGACACAGAAGAGGAAGAAGAGGAAGAAGATGAAGAGGCTCCATCGATGTCGATGTCTCCTGAAGATCAGACATCACTTTAACATCACAACGGCTCTAATGACGGAGATGGAGCCACTCCTAATTAAGCTGCAACAACCGCAACACTTCCGGCACAAATCCTTCAGAATAAAAGCGTCATCTCCACATAACTATGACTCAGGAATTCTGCAATCTCTTCACAATAAAAGTACATCAACTTGCACAGAAAGGAGAGACTGTGATTTGGCAGCAAAATGCAGCAGTTCTGGATCCCCAACATGATAAAGTGTGATTAATCCTTCCTGATAATGTGATTATGAAGTAAGGTCTGGCTAAACCACAGATGCATTCTGGGAGAGGAGAAAAAACTCTGGGTTTTAACTTGTTTCGGTGGAACATTTGTCCCCCCCCACAAAAGAAAACCGCCACATAGAATATTAAATGAAGTTAACTGTTGACACAATACAGTAACGTGAGCTATTTAAATGAGCTGATACATGGTTACACCCATAGACATAGTTTATATATATATATATATATATATATATATATATATATATATATATATATATATATATATATATATACAGTGTATGGTTACACCTCATTAGATCTTACCCCACACGCCGGATGTGAGGCAGTTATCCTGGAGATGTTCTTCCGTGGATCCAAACTAGCAAAAGGGTTAAAGACACGGGAAGGTGCCGCAGCAGCCGGGACTCAGACTCAGACTCAGAGTCCTTGTCAAATTATCTGCTTGCTCATTCCTGCAACCTGCACCGTTGTTCTTCTTCCTGCTTCTGTCCAGAGCAGTCGTGCTTTTCCTACTCTCCCCTCTTATCTTGGCTTGCTCCCACTTCTGTCTACTTTGTCGTGTGGAAACTTTTCTCCTTTCTCTTTGGTCCCCATGTGTTAAATGTGGAGGACATCGAGGACATATGGATAATTGGATAATTGGAACTCTGTTGGGGGGCTTCCTGATCATCGGACTTGGAATCTCTCTTATTGGACAATTGGTAAGACAGCCGCCAGCAAATTCACCCCAAAGCTGTCTGGGGAACTTAAAGAGAGCTTAAATGAAGTGAACGAGAGGCTGAAGGTTTTACATCAGAGGGGCTGATCAGACCGGTGAACTGTCCCGTAACACCTCAGACCGGCTGTGGAAGCGCAGAGGAGGACTGACACCATCGGGGCCCAGTCGGTGGAGATGCTGAGAGTAACCGCCGGACTGGCAGTGAAGGTGGATGAACTGTTGAAATCACTACATGAACTGGATGCACGTATGACGCTGAGGATGAGAGAGATTGACGGACATTGATTTGGACAAATGCCACCGAATTAACCTAAATTGGATTAAAATGTATTGTCATTGCCCCCCCCCCCACCCTTCACCCGAGTGGGAAAACAACTTGCAGCTGGCCTTACTATCTTCTCCTGTGCACTGGCTTATCTCTCCTCAAGGACAAGGCCGATCTGAACTGAGCTTTCTGTAACAACATAGACAGTCTGACGCCTCATACTTCACATACACAACTCATCTTACTCCACACCATAATGGCCCCCCCTCCACCCTCCATAGTCACCTCAAAACATCCCTTCATGTGACCACATGTACTGTGTGTTGTCCTGTGAATTATGTTGTTATAAAGCTGATTCTGATGCATCTGAAGTGAAGAGTGCGCTAACGTGCACGCTGCCCGTTGCAGTGCTCGTTACTGTCTTCTTACTCTTGGTGCTACTGTAACACAGAATTTCCCTTCGGGGATCAATAAAGTATTTCTGATTCTGTTACACCCATCCTTTGTAATCCTAAGAGTATTAAGTGTACTTCTACCACGTAGATTGAACAGTAATTGAACAGTCACAACATAGAGTTTGACATATTTTTATGTTTTATTGAGATGTAAATGATGAAGCGCTGCCTGAGATTACATGATGCCCTGCAGGTGCATCAGATCAACATCAACACACAGGCACAATACTGATATTACAGCCAACAGCAGTGTATAGTTCAACCAGACAAACTCTGGCTTAGCACCTTAGGAAATAAGAAGAAGCAGAACATGCTTATCCTAAATAATGTCAACGACACAAACGTCTAAATAAAAAAAGATTTCAATTTGGCTACAAAATAAATTCACATTTCTTTTACAGTGTGACAGTAGGCTTTAGTCTTATAACGTTATTCATTGAGTACTTTTAGTAAATTAAAGCGGCAGGATAATATTAATAAAGCAGGTTATATGTCATTCCTCCATTAACAGAGCTGCCATGCAAGGTGCTGTCTGACCATCGGAGGACTTTGGGATTCAGTGTCTTGCTCAAGGAGCCGGGGATCGGATTACCAACCCCGCCAGCAGGTATATCAACATTTTCTTTTAAAGGAGACGTATTATGATTATTTTCAGGGTCCTACTTGTATTTTTAGATTTCTACGAGAACATTTTTACATGTTTTACTGTTCAAAAAACACTATTGCGTGACCACTCGCGGTATTGCAACAAAAAAAGTATCCCAGCGACCCAGAAAAGATTTTCCACCATTATAAAAGAGCTCTCTGCCTCTCTTTCTCTCTCCTCTCTTGCTCTCTCTTTCTCTCTCTCAATGGCTTGATGAATTGTGTTTTCTAGCCACAATATCTGTCTGGGTTGTTGTTATTTCAGGTTTTGGGTTGATCGGCCTTCCAGATACTCAAGTGTTTGTGCACCATGACTGAAAATGAGAGTTTTTCATTATACGTCCCCTTTAAAATCAAATCAAGTAACACTGGAGCTGGACATAAACAAAATGTAGGTATTTAATAAAAAATAAAAAACAGCTTCTATACTGACTGGCTTTATGTAGATAATTACAGTCCCAAACAAACAGTCCCTTCTTCACCAGCTGCCTATAAATGTAAGACTCTGTGGTAATGATGTTTTGGTCACTTCGTGGTCAAACTACAAGTTACTTTACTACATTTGAGTCACCTCTGCAGGTGTGGTGGTTTTCTTGGGTTGCCAGTTCACTCTAACTTATTTAATGAAGACATTATAGTTTTTTCATGAAATTGAAAGTCATTTCCTTGCTGACTATGTGAAGACATTGTGAGACGAGGAGTCCACGAAGACACCAGAGACTGCAGAAGTTCACTCTTCAGATTTATCTGAAACAGTTACATGTTTACACGTCAACGAGCTGTCCCGGACACATCAACGGACTTCAGACAACGTCACCTGAGACACCTGACTGTCATGTTCATATGACTACTATATACTATTGTGGGCGGTGTTAGTGACACACACACACACACCTTTAAAACCATGTCAGTGGGCAGGAGCATACTAGATCTGTCATACAGTAATACATGAAAATCTGTTTAAATGTCCCAGTTATTTATTAAAGTGGAAGACACATGTTGCAATACCTGTGTGATTGATCCTCATCAGGCCTCTCAGGTCATCAGGTCTTCTAGCTGTACCCAGAATTAGAAAACAAACTCAGAACTTTAATATTCTCTCAAGATTTTGGTTAATTACAGTGTGTGTGTGTTTGTGTGAGATGCTTGTACTGTATTAATATTTTTGTTCTTCATACTATGCTTATGTTGTCTTTTAATGTAAAAGGTGCTTTATAAATAAAATGGCCATTGATAATATCACGTTGGAACAGAGCCAGACACACTTTAGTTTTTATAGTTTGATGCGTATAGTTTGCGTCTCTCAGCTTTGACCGGTCACTCAGAGAGAAGAGCCTCCTCTCCACGTGTGCTGGACCTCATTTGTACTTAAAACATGAAGCACTAAATAACAAACACCCATCAATCACACACTCTAATAAAACCTTCACAATAAGAGCGTACTGTCTTCCCTTACCTAGATGGGACTTGTGATCCTGCAGGAAAGAAAACAAAGTTAAGAGTAAATCAAACTGACTTGATCTACTCTGGTGTAAATAAATACCAACAGAAATATTAATGACTGAAGATAAAATAACCTCAAAGACTCTAAACATGAGAAACGTATGAATAATCTGTTGTGTTGTCTGCTCATCATGAATATGTTGATACAATTCATTATTTTAACTTACCTTTATTACGACATAATCTGATGAAGCCCATTTTTACAAGCACCATTAGAGCTATAACACCAACAACAAGAACAACAGCAACAGCAAGAGAAACTATTAAAATAATCCATCCAGTGGAGAGCCCTGAAACAGAAAACAAAAAGTGAATATTAGACTCAGAATGTAACACAGATCATATTCAGCAGACTGGACATCACAGTCTACACACAGAGGACAACTGAAGATTTGAATGTTCCTGAAATCTAAAATTCTGCAGATAAAAACAGATGGAATGAATGCATAGGCATCATTTACAGTAATCAAAACTGGCCAGTGCAACCCCCCAAAAACCTATGATTTACATTACATAAATAAAAGACATTTAGACCATAACTTGAGGCAGAAAAAACACTTTATTGTTGCAGAAAAATTCACCAGAACGCTGAAAATGAAGTGTGTGATATGCTCAAAATGTATTAATTTTATTTTTGTTACTATTTTTCAAACACTAAAAGTTGTACTGCACAAAATCAACGGACCACAACACCCCCCCCCCCCACCTCCGGTGGCCCACCAGGTAAATTACATAATTTCATCCTAAATCTATGAAGGTAACTACGGTGCAAAAGGTGAGAGCTTGTAGAAGACGATGGGAGAATCTGGACTTATTAAAATTTGCATTGTAGAAAATGTTCACACACCTGTATTCTGAATGTGAAGTCACAGAAAAAATATTCATAAATGTGTAGATTAATATTTGCATGAACACAATGACAGCTGCAAGCGTGTAGTGCAACATTTACTCGTGTACTTTTTTAAAATTCGGGTTCATTTTCCATCACAACCACAACTCAGTGATTACAACCTCTGGAATCTGTCGCTGCAGCTTCACATATCTGCTCTCACACAGCGAAGAATCTGCAAATCCCAAAGCATCATGGGAAATAGAGAAGAAAACACTACAGGCTTTGTTTTCATCTCAACTGGAAAGAAGACAAACTGTAGAGAAGAGTCTCAGAATCAGAGCTGACCTCCAGTCCCTGACCATTTAATGTAGCAGGACACCCACCAAACAGAGAATCTCCATTTCTATGTTTATGGAGGTGAGCTTAGCTGCTGGGCTCGTCGCCCATTTCAACATTTAATACAGACCACAAGACACATGCTAGTGAATGTGTGAAGTGATTATTAGTGAACTCCTGGTTTCAGACTCAGACAGAAGACGGTGATTTCTGACCAGAGTTAGAAACCAGACTGTGGAAACTTTAATTGTTGTTTTCATCTTCACTTTGAGTCTAAAACCTAATGCTATGTTTTCAGTTAGTTCTTCTTTTAATGGACCAACACTCTGCTGCAGTGGATGAAGTGTAAAGAACAGGTTTGTCATCTGGGACCCTCACTGCAGAGCAACGAGTCCTGATAACAAGTTCTCTTTGTCCAGTAAAACATGTATTTTCCTCCATGGTATCAAACTATTACCAGGAACCATCACTGGATTTATTTAGAGTTACAGTTGGTCCCTGTTTTTAGTTTGAGTTCAGCTTCTAGTTAGAAATACAATATTAAATATGTAGTTTTTACATTATTAATGATTTTGATTGTCATTACTCTGTGATTCATGTGAGACAATAATTAAAAAAAAAAATCCCTCTCTTGTTAATCTGATTAAAGCGCTTACAAATTTCACACAGCTGAGACTTGGTTCTGGTTTTAGTCCCAGTAGTGAGGAAGAGGAGGAGCGGGGGTGATGTTGGAGCATTGTCTTCTGTCTGAGACACGTTGCTCATCTGCTGTGTGATGAGTTCTCTAAACCCTGAACCGAGGCTCACAGGTACAAGGCAATGGTGGACTCTGGATTAAGTCTCGCATCTCTATTTTATGATAGTGGTCGTCATAGCAGATACAGTAGTTATATAAAAATAAAATATTACACAACTGGCTAAATGTCTGGCTGAGTATTTCCATGTTATGCTACTTTTTACTTTATCGCATTTATCAGACAGATATAATTATTTTGTTCTTACATATGTATAAATATAATACTAATTTGCTCTTTTGCTAGTTTTACTTAAAGGGATATTGTAAGAGCCATTTTCATGTATTTGTGTGTAGGACACAAATTGTCCACTAGGTGTGACGATGGTGCTTTACGTCACATCTATTTAGGTAAGAACCGTTCAACAGGTATCAGGTGTGCTGCTGGATGGAGGAGCACAGGTAGCACTGCAGCTCTCATGATTCTTGCACGTTTATTTGAAGACCATTGTGATGAGCAATAAATGTATATGTATGTAAATGTAATGTATATATGTATTTTCACTTTGTAAACATATAACATGCACAAGAAAAAGATGTATAAAATACAACAAAAAAAAGCCACGATAAATACTTGGCTGCTTTGTACCATAACAACGTGGGTAGTATGTGTGAATTAAAAGGAAAACTTTCTTCCATCTTCCAGTTCTTGCTTGGGACAAAACCTTCATCACTGTCTACGTCTCATTAAAAAGGTTCACTGACTGGATGGATTTAGCTACGAGTAACTTTAATAAAGTATTGGTTATCACCCAGAAGTGACAAATGGACATTAAATATAATTCATAGTTGTTATAAGTTGGAGCAAGAAAACCTTTTTAACTGAATATATATATATATCCCTTTATCGGTGATGACATCACACATGTTAATTTAGGGATCAGTAAATTCATTAAAATCAGGACTCACCTGAGGTTGGCACTGCTCCGTCACATGAAAGAGAAAAACAAAAGATGTCAGAGTGCTTATTAAATATCATTCATTATTATTAAATATAATTCATCATTATTAAATATCATTCATCAACTTGGTAGAGAGGCAACACAGAGAACACCTGAACGTTGTTTCCTGTTTATTGAACAGAATTTCTCCTCCGATCAAGTGAAATATTAAACTAAGTTAGTAACTCATAAAAATACAGAAAATTCTGCTTTGTTTGTCTTTCTAGATGTAGAATATTTTAGTTTGAGTAATATGTATTCATGCTGTTTAGAGCGAGCGGTAATACGCTGCTTAACAGACATAACTGGGTCATTAATTGTAACATTATTATTACCATAACTTTTAGCAATATCAGCTCATTTAGTAACATAACTTAACTGTATTTAACAGGTGTTATGTTGTTTTCTGTAGAGAACAATCAGCTGCTCCACAGTTACATGTAGTAGTTAGTTTGTGTTAATATTTCTAACAACGAGCTCAGCTGTAAGAATCAGAAACATTTTGATTTCATTTTCTTTTACTTGCTGCTCATGATCTGACCGCAGTCCTGAAGCAACAACGCTGTTATGAATGCACGAGGATATGTTACATGTTAGTCTGATTTGCACATACATACATACATACATACACACATTTTATCAATGCAGCTCTTTCAGAGCCTGAAGTGAGATCAACACACCTAATGAAACCTGGTGAGTGTTTAACAGTGATGTCATTTACATCCATCAGGTCCTCGTGGTCCTGGTATTATACAGATTAAATGTTTCGGTATTAAGAGACAGAAACCTCCATGATCAAAATGAGCCTCAAGAGGTTAAAACTCTAAACCTGTTTAATAAAAATACTCACCAACAACAACAAGCTTAATGTAGAATGTTTGACGTGGATGAAGACGAGGAAAATCACAGCTGTAGACTCCGTTGTCAGCCATCTTTGTTTTTCTGATGATTATGGAGGCGTTGCCGTGTTTCAGTTCATCTTGAAAATGAGAGACTCGACCTTTGACCTCTTCACTCTGACCATCTAGACCCTTGTTGTAATGTTTGCCTTCGTTATACAGGAACACCTTCTTCAGACCTTCATCTGTCTGAGGAGCTTTCCTCCATTCAAAGAGGTCATCCTCAACGTCCTCCTTGGTGCTGAGAGAGCAGGGTAACACAGCATCACTGCCTTCTTCCACCGTCACGTTGACTTTTGGCTCTGGAAGATAAAATCATATATTAATCAGTATGTTTACAGATAACCTTCTCCATAAACAACATGACATCAAGGAGAGGGTTAACTTCTCCTGCTACAGATTAGCCACGTTGGTCAGAAAGAAGGGGGGGGGGGCACTTTGTTTCTCTCACTAGGACTCTAGAGTCGGTACTCTCTCTGAAGTTGATGAGTAATTAGGTTTAGACAGACTTGTTTTGCACGTTGTGCTCTGCAAATCTTTTTCTGATTCTCATGTTTTTGTTAGTTCAACAGGATATATTCAAACATAAATTTTCTTTCTAATTCTTATGTTTGACACTTGTCTTAAGCATGCAATGAAAAATAAATAACATTGATCTCTCTCTCAGAACAATTTCATAACAACTTTGTCACAATATGTAAGATGACAAAAATATCAACGTTGTCTTTTGCCGGTCGGTCAGACTAATAAATAAATGTAGATGAACACACTGCTCTGCAAAGAAACAGGTCTAGTTAACATCCTATGAACCTGTTGGCATTACAGCTCTTATTATTGACCACATCCTGTCTCCTCATCAGAGACAGCAAGCATCACTACACAGGTTATTCTATCTGGGTGGAGAGAGAGCATTAGAGAGAGAGAGAGAGAGAGAGAGAGAGAGAGAGAGAGAGAGAGAGAGAGAGAGTAAAACTTGAAGTTTTTCTGGTTTATATTTAAATGTAAGGCCCTTAACCTACAAATACATTTTAAAATCCACATCAAACCTCAAACCAGGAAGTATGGAGCTGGGGAGATGAAGTAGATCATCATCAATTTTGTCACAATAATCAATAAAATACAATGATCCGGATCCACAGGACAAGCCTCCACCTGAAGGGGTCAGTTGTTAAAACTAGTTGGTAAGCTGACAGAGAAGATTAAATATATAACGGCTGGAAATCTCTCCGAGCCTTCATGCTACCAATGGAAACTACCAAAAACTAAAAAAAACTAAAAACAAAGAGAGAAACCTAAACGCTGCACGACTTGCTTGAAGAATTCCACTTTTATATGATTAATAAAGTCATGTAACATCCAGTTCAACACATTAGGAGCATGATGGAGGGTGAGTAGCTCATTTCATGTACTGGTTAAGTTGGAGGCCTGTTGTTTTTGGGGTGTTTTGGCAGTTAGTTGGTCTGTGAGATGTTTTGAGTTGAAGACAAGTTGAAAGATAAATCTCGTTAGTTTCAGCCTGATGGCCCTCATTATGATTTATTGTATTTCAAATAGAAAGTAAAAGGGAAAAATAAGAAAGCTTCCATTTTTTATGTATAACATTTTATCAATGCAGCTGTTTCAGAGCCTGAAGTGAGATCAACACACCTAATGAAACCTGGTGAGTGTTTAACAGTGATGTCATTTACATCCATCAGGTCCTCGTGGTCCTGGTATTATACAGACTAAATGTTTCGGTATTAAGAGACAGAAACATCCATGATCACAATGAGCCCTGAGAGAACAGGCTACACAACATTAGTTAGTGCTTGGGAAGTATTATCAACTTTAAAAACAGAGAAACTGTTTTATATTGCAGACATATTTAAATGTTAAATATCCATCCATCTTCATCCGCTTATCCGGTATCGGGTCTCGGGGGCAGCAGCTCCAGTAGGGGACCCCAAACTTCCCTTTCCCGAGCCACATCAACCAGCTCCGACTGGGGGACCCGGTCATACGCCTTCTCCAGATCCACAAAACACATGTAGACTGGTTGGGCATACTCCCAGGCCCCCTCCAAGATCCTTGCAAGAGTGAAGATCTGATCCGTTGTTCCACGGCCAGGACTGAATCCACATTGTTCCTCTTCAATCAGAGGTTCGACTATCGTTATGATGATATGTTAAATATGAGCAAACATAATAAAAATACTCACCAACAACAAGCTCAATGTAGAATGTCTGACGTGGCTGAAGATTTGGAAAATCACAGCTGTATTCTCCACTGTCAGTCACCTTCGTATTTGTAATGTTTATGGAGGCGTTGCCGTGTTTCAGTTCATCTTGGAAATGAGAGACTCGACCTTTGAACTCTTCACTCTGACCCTCTCGACCGTTGTTGTAATGATGGCCTGTGTAATACTCGAACACCTCCTTCAGACCTTCATATTTCTGAGGAGCTTTCTTCCATTCAAAGAGTTCATCCTCCATGTCCTCCTTGGTGCTGAGAGAGCAGGGTAACACAGCATCACTGCCTTCTTCCACCGTCACTGGAGGTCCTGGAATAGATAAATAGATAAAATCACCTATTAATCAATATGTTTACATGCAGAGTAATTAAGTTAAGACAGACATATGGAAGTTTTTTTGTGATATTAACATACAAACTTAAGATATAGCAAATAAATCTTGTTATTTTGGTCTTATTTTGCACATTGTATTTAGAAAAACCTTTGCACTGCCCTCGAGCCACACATTTGCCCATTTTAGATTTTCAGGCTATATTTCAGATTTTTTTTTTTGGGGCATTTTCAGCCTTTAATGTGACAGGACAGATGAAAGTGAGAGGGAGAACGACATGCAGCAAAGGGCCGCAGGTCGGAGCTGAACCCGCCGCGCCAAGGATCCACGGGCACCTGCTCCACCAACTCAGCTATCTGGGGCCATATTTCAGATTTTTATCCTGTTTAGAAGCTGTGGAGGTGGGCGAGGCCTGCAGTCAGCTGCAGGGGGACAGGTGTGTGGATGGAGAGAGCAGGGCCAGGTGAGTCTCAGCTGTTGGTTGTAATTAAGTCTCCCTTTATATGCAGTAGGTTTGATGTGAATTTTAAAATGTATTATTTAGGCTAAGAGTCCCGCATTTAAAATCTCTTTGTCAATAAGAGCTGTAATGCCAGAAGACAGTAGGGATCGACCAATATGGATTTTTTAGCGCCGATGACGACTTTTTGACCCTTAGCCGATGACCGATGCTGCTTTTGCTCCCTCATCATAAAGAAATGACACGATAATAACAAATAAACAGTAAAATATATAGTAAAAACAGGTGAGGAAGAACAATTAAAGAGTTAAATAAATAAATATTTAAGCATAATTAGTTTTTAACTCAAGATGTGGGATTTAAGGAAGAGCTACGAGCCCAGATTAGGCTACACGTGGAGACCAATGTCCCCACAGCTCCTTCTGCCATAGTGGCCTGGGAGGCCATGAAGGCCTTTTTAAGGGGATTTATTATTAAATATTCTTCTCATAAGAAGAAGGCCAATGCTTCTAAACTTACAGATCTAGAAAGGAGAATAAAGAACACTGAAGCTAAATTAAAGAGGAATATATCTGAATCTATTTTAAAAGAATTGACCCGCCTTAAATATGAATACAATGTTATAATATCCAAAAGAACGGAATATCTTTTGTTCAGGGCTAGGCAGACTATTTTTGAATCAGGGGATAAGGCAGGGACATATTTGGCTAGGTATATAAAACAAAAAGAGTCAAAATCTTTGGTAGCAACTGTGATGACTGGGGATGGGAGACTGGCCACTAAATCTAGGGAAATAAATGATGCATTTAAGGAATTTTATATAAATCTTTATACATCTGAAAACACTGCAACAGACATAAGGATAGTGTCATTTCTCAACAAATTAAACCTTCCTAACAGGAGGACTTAGACTTGCCTATTAGTTCACAGGAGATACTAGATGCAATTAAGGCCCTCCCATCAGGTAAACCTCCAGGCCAAGATGGATTTACAGCAGAATTCTTTAAATGTTATGCAGAAGACCTATTACCATTGTTTGAGAATATGCTTGCAGAAGCATTTGAATCAGGCAAATTACCTCCCTCCTTAAAACAAGCAATTATCACACTCATACTTAAGAAAGGAAAGGACCCGACTGATGGTAAAAGCTATCGTCCAATAAGCTTAATATCTGTTGATTGTAGACTCTTATCTAAAATACTTGCAAATAGACTGGATAAAACCCTTGGGTCACTCATCCACCCTGACCAAGTGGGCTTTATTAGACAGAGAAATTCTTCTGATAATGTGAGACGCCTTATAAATATTATGTGGTCGATGCGGGACTCCAACGATCCAACAGCAGCTATCTCACTTGATGCTGAGAAAGCGTTTGATAGGCTGGAATGGAGGTATATGCTTCATACGCTTAAAACGTTTGGATTTGTCCAAATATTTCCCAGATGGATAGAGATTCTGTACGAAGATCTGCAGGCCGCAGTGAGAACAAATGGACTGATCTCCTCTTATTTCACACTCGGTAGAGGCACCCGGCAGGGCTCGGCGTTGTCGCCGGGGCTTTCCTGTCTAGCTCTGGAGCCTCTTGCGACAGCTATTCGCCAGAATCAGAGAATTCGGGGAGTCAAAATTAATGAGTCTACACATAAGCTTCTGATGCATGCGGACGACATTTTGTGGCTTGCCTCGGACCCAGCCAGATCCGTCCCAGCATTACAGGGCGTTATTGAGTCGTTCTCCAAGATATCGGGGTACAAAGTTAACTGGTCTAAGTCGGAGGCCCTTCCACTGACTTCGTATTGCCCAAAAACTCTATTCCAGGAGGGGCTGTTTCAATGGCCTAGTGAAGGCTTAAAATATCTTGGTATTCTCTTCCCTCACCAATTTAATAAAATAATTGAAAAGAATTTGGACCCACTTCTCAATAAAATTTCATTAGATACGGATAGATGGTCACTATTGTTCCTGTCATTATGGGGAAAGGTCAACGTCCTGAAGATGAACTGTATCCCAAGATTGAACTATTTGCTTCAATGTCTTCCTATTGCAATACCCCAAAAGTACTTTAAAAGGTTCGACCAAATATGCAAAAAGTTCTTATGGAATGGTAAACGTGCAAGGATAAAGTTAGAGAGGCTCCAGGTGCCAATCAATAAGGGTGGCTTGGGCCTCCCCAAATTAGCCCTGTACCATTATGCCTTAGACATATAGCCCAGTGGACCCTGCCACCTGAGAGAGCCCCTCCCTGGTTTGAGATTGAACGGAGATTGTTCTCCCCACTCACCCCTATAAATGCGTTGTCTAGCAATATACCCTCCGAATTAAAACCCCACCCCATCATACCCAACCTCTGTAATGTGTGGAAGAAGTTTTCTAAAGCTTTTAATATCAATGTCTATCTTAATTTTGAATCTTGTATTTGGAATAACCCAAAGTTACGTATTAATAAACATTCCCTCCTATGGAAAGACTGGGTGGAAAAGGGAATTATTACAATAGGAAACCTATATGAGAGGGCTAATATAAAGTCTTTTGAAAGGTTGGCTGGTGATTTTTGGAAGTATTTACAAATGCATCACGTTAGTTACTGTCATAGGGAAAGGAATAGAGCCTCAGCAATCAAACCTTCTCTCCCAGACAACGAAACTAATGGGTTCAGGGCACGAGGCTGCAATCTTTTATGCCAAGTTGTCTCGACAGACACTTACCATATCTTACGTAACAATGTTAGCTTGGTCGGCAGACTTAAACATTGATGTTACACATAAAGAGTGGGATCGTATTTGTGAAAACACGAAGAGGGTCTCTAGAGACATTAAAATTTGTTTAATCCAGTTTAAGGTTTTTATTGGACTCCGACCCGGCTGTTTAGGCTGAAGCTGAGGCACAATGCAGACTGCTGGAAGTGCTGCAGCTCGAGAAGGACTCTTCTTCACTTGCTCTGGGAATGTCCCATGATTCAGAACTACTGGCTAAAGATTCATGATCGCATTGAAAACATTACCTGGACTAGCTTGGAGTTCTGTCTGAGGCTTTATGTTTTGAATGATCCACAAATGACATCGAACTGTGGAGCAGCGGACTTTGTTCAGACCGGTGTGATGGTTGGAAAACAAATAATGAGAAACTGGAAGAACCCGGGTGAGCCCTCCTTCCCAGAGTGGTGCATGGAGTTGGCAAGAGTAGCTTCATATGAAAAAATGTCTTTCAAGATCAAAGACAGGGCAGAAAAATGTGAGTTAAATGGGGGAAATATGTGCAACACATTGCTACCAGATGAGAATGTGGTGCTTATTGTAAAACTGTACATTTGATCCATGTGTTTTTATTTATTTTAATATTTTCAGTTTGTTTCTGTTATTGTTATTTATTTTTCTTTAAGTTGATTTCTTTTAATTTATTTCTTTTATTTTTATTTTTACTTAACTGTCATCACTTTGGGATATAAGTTAAGATGTTAATGGCAATGCAGACTGTAATGTTCAAAACTCAATAAATTACTAATTACAAAAAAAATGAATCAAATGGAAGAGAAGAGTCTGAGAATCAGAGCTGACCTTCAGTCTGTACATTGAAGTTTTACTCTGACGCTGCACAACACTTCTCAATATTCATCATTTCTGTCCCAGAAATCCTTCACTGAAACATGTTTACATCAGTAAATGTCATCCTAAACCTCTCTTCCCCCAACAAGAGTCAGGGGCCCATTTCAAGATGGAGGTTTAACAAACTCTGGGTCTAACCCTCCTCTCTGAGCTGATTTACCCTGAGATGGGAAACTGAGTTTTCGGTTTCAGAACAGCTGATGAGTAGGTTCACGCGCGTGCGCCACCACAAGAACAAGGCAGCATGAATGGAGCCATGATACTACGATTTACCATGGTAACAACCACAGACAAAACGGGTCGGCGGAAATACAGAGAGTTAAAAAAAAAAAACACAGCGGCTGCTGCAAAAGAAAGAATTTGTGTGGGAGAAAATTACTTCTATAGTAAATGTGTATATTCCAATATAGTGTATTGTATATCATATTTAATTATAAGTACAGCCTAATATTACTGCTGAAATGGTATTAAATCTTAATAAAATTAAAATATTATCTATTTCATTTAGGTGCAATCCTGCGGGCGAAAAACTACTACGCCTACTAATCCCATTCTGAGGCTGCAGCACCGTCATTAACCAAATTATAAATAATAATCTTTTATTACTAAGGGTTTACATCATTCACCTGCAGCCTACAGTGGAACTCCTTTTTAATGTGTCTTACTAGGGCTGCACGATTATGGCCAAAATGATAATCACAATTATTTTGATCAATATTGTGATCACGATTATTATCAAAACATATTTTATTGTCACATAGGCTGTTTATAACTGCTTTCACATCCATATTATGCTACATTCTTCTTATGTTGAAGTTGTATGTGTTGTGGGTCTGCTGCCTGTTGTGTCCATTCTCTCTATTCCCTGTGTGTGTGTGTGTGTGTGTGTGTGTGTGTGTGTGTGTGTGTGTGTGTGTGTGTGTGTGTGTGTGTGTCCGTCTGTTCGTCTATCACCCACTAGAGGTCGCCCTAGAGGAACCAGGTCCGGAGGTGTGGCCACTCACTTCCATCTGCCTTCCTGCACAGCTGCAACCCATCTTCATCATTCCATCTCCACAGTATATCAACCCGGGCTGACCACCTCTTCAGCGCCAGTTTGTTATTAACCCTTAAGAGGTAACTAGGCCAGTCATCGGCGCACGTTGCTCCCTAGCTTTGCATGTAGACTTACCTTGTTTTCTCTCTCGTCACAGCTCTGTGTTCCATGTTTTGCCGTGAGCCTTTGCAGCCGCCTCAGACCTCTCGTCTACACCTCCACCATTACCACCTGTACCTCATTTGTGTTTTTTGGATTAAAGCCTTTTCTTTATCCTTTAGTCTACGCTTGTTTGTTTCTGTGCTTGGGTCCTACCCAACCCTCAACAGTATGTTGTCATATATACAGCTGCAACACATAAAAAAGTGAATTCAGACTGAAAACAAAAGGTTAATTGTTTTTATCTCTAATCTGTTAATTTGACTGTTTTTTGTTGTTTGTGTTTCAAAACACACACACACACACACACACACACAGAATGAGGAAGAATCTTACCATGGATATGCACAAAGATCTCATTAGAAACCTGATGGCTGATTATCTTCTGTGTTGCCACACAGCGATAGCGGTCGGTCTTGGTCACAGTAGTTCTGAGAGTGATGTAGAAAAGGTTTCCTATTCGTTCTACCTGGGGCTTCTCAGCAGGAAGTGTGTTTCCATCACTGTCCCGCCACTCTACTTCAGGTTCTGGATAGCCGTGAACTTTACACTGCAGCAGCGACCAGTCCTTTGTTTTATAAAGTGTTGTCACGGATGGTTCATGAGCTGCACCTGTGAACACAGCATAACAACTGACTGTAGAGGACAATCAACGCATTAAAACGTTCATATTGGGATGTTTTCATCTATTTTCTTAAATGGGAATTGCAGTGTGAGAAAAAAAAAATTTAGTCACAGTAATAACATTTCTGAATGAACATTTACACAAACTTAAACTCCACTTTTAAGTGATGTATTCATAATCATACCTCCAGCTATTTATCCTGTTTATAATGTCTAACTATTAGCATTTCTTATAGGACTTATAATGTAGCCTATAGGTACAGAATATTTGCTTTCTTGTAATTAGCTAAACTGCACTTCGTTGCCATAGTAACTTCACCTGTAAGGTCTGTGCAATACATTTTAATCTAATCTAATGTTTCATGAATCATCAGGCCTGTGAAACCAAACAGCTGCTACAGATGACGTTATAACATCAGGACTCACCTGTGTTTTCCTCTGATCTGTCTTTTAAAACTTGATCTAAAAGACAAAACAAAACATTAGTGTTTGAGAAGAATTATGAACTTGACAAACCGTTAAAAAGACATTTTAATATCCTTTTCATTAAGCAAACTCCTTTAACTGTTTAATAAAAATACTCACCAACAACAAGCTCAATGTAGAATGTTTGAGGAGGCTGAAGACGAGGAAAATCACAGCTGTATTCTCCGTTGTCAGATATCTTTGTATTTCTGATGATTATGGAGGCGTTGCCGTGTCTCAGTTCATCTTGAAAATGAGAGACTCGACCTTTGAACTCTTCACTCTGACCACCTCGACCGTTGTTGTAATGATCGCCTTCCTCATACAGGAACACCTCCTTCAGACCTTCATATTTCTGAGCAGCTTTCCTCCATTCAAAGAGTTTTGACGTGATGTCCTCCATGGTGCTGAGAGAGCAGGGTAACACAGCATCACTGTCTTCTTCCACCGTCACTGGAGGTCCTGGAAGATAAAATCATATATTATATATTCTCTCTCTCTCTCTCTCGTGATTGTATGAACTTCAGAGTTGAGCTGAGTTCTTATTATTAACCACATCCTGTCTCCTCATCAGAGACAGCAAGCATCACTACACAGGTTATTCTATCTGGGGGGAGAGAGAGCATTAGAGAGAGAGAGAGAGAGAGAGAGAGAGAGAGAGAGAGCTCAAACCAGTAAGTGGAGAGCTGACAGGAAGTAACATGGAGGGGGGGGCACCATCCCAATAAACACACAACTGTTTGGATCGTTTCCAGTTTCTAAAATGTG
Organism: Percina caprodes; assembly: GCA_013375575.1. NCBI lineage: Eukaryota > Metazoa > Chordata > Actinopteri > Perciformes > Percidae > Percina > Percina caprodes. The sequence continues at coordinate 86,806 of JABXJD010000589.1, read as the reverse complement.
AAGATTTATTTTAACTTTTTAATTCTTTAACTACATTTTCCTGATGATAACTACAGACTTTTACTTCAGTAACATTTCCAATGCAGGACATTTGTAACAGAGTATTTTTTACAGTGTATTAGTACTTCTACTGCAGTAAAGGGTCTGAATACTTCTTCCATGTTGCATTAGAGAGAGAAGGGAACGGGGAACGGCCATGTTCACAAAGATAAAGATGAGAACAAATGTCAAACAAAGATGTCGATCAGCAGGAAACACGTAGGAATGAAAATGTGTTAAAAATAAGATGCTACACGAATATAAAAGGGAGGCATGAATGGGAATGGATTTTATTTTGTAGTAATTTTTGTTAATCTTCTGCACGTAATACATATATATATATATATATATATATATATACACACACATACACATATATATATATATATATATATATATATATATATATATATATATATATATATATATATATATATATATATATATATATACGAGTTAAGATCACACTGTATGAACTAAGGTGTTTTTTTTCCATTTATGTTATATGTATGTGATGTTTTGAATGTGATAAACTTGTCATATTTTGGTTTAGGCAGTTGGCAGCGGGCAGTTTCTGGGAAATGCACAAAGAAGCCCCACCTAGGACAAAATGGGGACCGCGCACGCGCACGCACGCACGCACACACGCACCATAAATGACGCTACATCTAAAGTTACTAAAGCATGAATATTTTTGATCCGTGCTAAATATTAGGAACCGTTTTAATGTGACAGCAGCTGAGCAGCATGATTCCAGCTCTGTTTCCAGACCTCTGCATGTTACTGATGCTTCACACATTTACACTAAATAAACTATTACATTTGCAAATACATAACTCAGTGTAATGATCAGCTTTCTTACTGTTTTGTTGAGCAGACGTGACTCCAGAGCGAGTCAGGAGGCAGAGACACAGAAGAGGAAGAAGAGGAAGAAGATGAAGAGGCTCCATCGCTGTCGATGTCTCCTAACGATCTGACATCACTTTAACATCACAACGGCTCTAGTACCGGAGATGGAGCCACTCCTAACGGGCTGATTGCAGTGTTGCCAGATCTTGTGAGACAAATAAGCAACCAGGCCTGTGAAAACAAGCCCAAAACAAGCGACTTTTTCTACGGAGCCCCCCTAAGATCCTGGAAAATAAAAATAAATAAACTGTGTGCACGGTTTTACATCCATGTGGACAGATTGGTAAACTGTTCACATGTTAGAGTTTTATTTTCTCCCCCTGAGCTTCAGGACAACGACCACAGGAAGGAGTTAAACCACCTTTTAACATTATTTAACATTAGAAAACTGATGGGATATCACTTTGATAATAATTTATTGTCTTTATTTGACGAATGTTCTTATTGTTGTTATTATTATTACTGTTATTTTGTTGTCTTTATCCCAAAATGATTAATAAAGAGAAGTCTAAGTCTAAATATACACTTTTTCACAGGGATTTTGAGTTGTTCCTCACGATGGGTTGAATCCATTCTTTTACTCCTTCCTCTTTCTCCCAGTCTCTGTTATATTTCTTCCCATATTTCACTCACTTTATCCCGGGCATTTATTCCTCCAAAACCTACAGTCCCGTCACCATCAGTCGCTACTCGCGCTTTTTCCTAACCAGAAAGAAACAGACTGCCCTGCTCTGCCTCTGATTGGCTGGTACACGTTGCCACCTTGGTCAGAGCCAATTAGAAGTAGGAAGTGGGCGGGAACTGACTCTGCTGTCTCCAGTGTGTATGGGGAAAGGGGCGGAACCGAGGAACAGGCAAGACAAACTCCTACCTTTAAATAACATATAGAAAATACCTGCTTGACAACTTATTATAGAGCTGGGAACAAGCCCAAATAAGCAACTACACTTTAGTAACAAGCCCAAGAAAACCGCAACCCGTGACTACCAATATTTGTAAGCGACTTTATAGAAAAACAAGCCCAAAGTTGATTAGAATAAGCGGACTTGGCAACACTGATCAGTTGCTACTCGCGCATTTCCCTAACCAGAAAAAAACAGACTGCCCTGCTCTGCCTCTGATTGGCTGGTACTCGTTGCGATCAAGGTCAGAGCCAATTAGAAGTAGGAAGTGGGCGGGAAATAACTCTGCTGTCTCCAGTGTGTATGGGGAAAGGGGCGGAACCGAGGAACAGGCATGACAACCTCCTACCTTTAAATAACATATAGAAAATACCTGTTTGACAACTTATTATAGAGCTGGGAACAAGCCCAAATAAGCAACTACACTTTAGTAACGAGCCCAAATAAGCAACTACACGTTAGTAACAAGCCCAAATAAGCAACTACACGTTAGTAACGAGCCCAAATAAGCAACTACACGTTAGTAACGAGCCCAAATAAGCAACTACACGTTAGTAACGAGCCCAAATAAGCAACTACACGTTAGTAACGAGCCCAAATAAGCAACTACATTTTAATAACAAATCCAAGAAAACCGCGACCACCAATATTTGTAAGAGACTTTAAATAAAAACAAGCCCAAAGTCGCTTAGAAAAAGCGGACTTGGCAACACTGGCTGATTGATTTATCAGAGCCACTTTCGGTTTCGAGGACTATGCAAGATGCAACAACAGCCAAAATCCTTCAGAATAAAAGCTTCACCTTCACATAACTATGACTCATGCATTCTGCACAAGAGCTGCTCATAATGTGTGCAAACTGCAAAAAGCTCTTTATCTTCACGCTAACATTAAAGCTGATTATTAAATCAAACCTACAGAGCCTCAGATTAAGATATATATTCACTGTTAATGCACAGACGTCTTCTTCTCTGACCACTTATCAGCAGCAGAGAAAGGAAGTAACGAAGTACAAATACTTTGCGCGCGCCACACGGAAGAAGAAAGTGAGGAAAGAAAAAGAGACTCTAGCTGTCTGGAGGATAATCAGCTGAGATTGTGTGTGAGCGTCTTTGAGAAATAGAGTAAATCATATAACTGATGCTGTCAGTTCATTTGAGCCTGTTGTTGTGTTGGTCTGTAGTTCTGGGACATTTAAAGTAAGTGTTGCAGCTAACAGCTAACAAGCTAACAAGCTAGCGGTCCCGGAGGTCTCTTCCGGGTCCTTCTAGCCTCTACAGGTGATTTTCTATCCAGCCTGGAACTTGGGCCCTTTTTCGGGGTCGTTGAGCATTAAATCCAAACTGTTACATCCAAGATTTATCCACTTGACGTCCATAATTCATCACGTTTTCGCTCATTTCTGCCGCTAGCTCCGTGCTCCGCGTCTCCTCTCTGCGCGTGCTGTGACGTCGTTTGTTTACGGAAGTGAAGGCAAGCTTCATGCCCATATATGGGCGACAGCGAGAGCAAAGAGTATAGAGTGGGAAAGATAGTAATCCTCCAATTCAAACTAGTCTAGTATGTGATCAAAGATATTATATAGCGGACAAGATAGATATCTACTGTTTTGGTTTGAGATTTACATATATTTGGGCCTTTTTTGTAGAAATGTAAATAGTATGTGCTTTATATGAGTTATAATGTTTATTATGTTTATTTTTGCATATAGGTTTTATACAACACAGATGCTTGTGTAGCATTGCTGTGGGTGTAATATCAATAAATATGGGCACCTCCTGGGCACTGCCAGGTGCTCTTGAGCAAGGCACCGTACCCCCATACCCACGTTAGCGCACCAGCGTTAGCCTAGCTTACTAACGCTGGGTAAATATTACGGCTGCCTTCGGAGTTTCCTATATCTGCGTCCACGTTGTCAACATAAGACCTGTGGCGTTAGTCTGAGCCATCATTGTATTACATGAAATAAGCATTTCTCCGACGAGATGGGGGGGTTTGTTACGTTATAAAAAGCTAACTGGCTATAGTTAGCCCGTTTGTATGCTAGTGGACATTAGCTAACGTTGCCGAGCCAGCTGTGTGTGTGTGTGTGTGTGTGTGTGTGTGTGTGTGTGTGTGTGTGTGTGTGTGTGTGTTCCCTAAACAACTTCTTCCTGATGGATTTAAAATTCTGCAATTTGTCTCAAATAAAAAGAACATATTTTAAATAACACTCTGCTCATTGTTGTTTAACCAAACTTTAATATTTTCTGAAAATACATGTATTTCCTATTAACCCACGTCCAAATAACAATAGAATACAATATTTTTTAGGGAAGCCATAAACAACCATAGGGCTCCACTCTGTAATACTGCTCACTTCATTTCTACATTGGGAGTGAAGCTATGTTGTCATTTAGTTGCTCAAATGCTCAGTACTAGTACTACTGTAGTAGTTCTAATGCTCAGTACTAGTACTACTGTAGCAGTTCTAATGCTCAGTACTAGTACTACTGTAGCAGTTCTAATGCTCAGTACTAGTACTACTGTAGCAGTTCTAATGCTCAGTACTAGTACCTACTGTAGCAGTTCTAATGCTCAGTACTAGTACCTACTGTAGCAGTTCTAATGCCGAGTACTAGTACAGTGGTGCTCAAAAGTTTACATACACATGCTTAAGTTGACTAAAAAGAGGAATAAAAAAATCATGTTTTGGAAATTTATTTTAATACCTAAATTAAAAAATGAGGTAAAATCCAACCTTTAAGGACACCAATTTTCTTTGTGAATGAATAACGTATTGTAAATAAATAAATGTTCTTATTTAAAATACAGGGGTCATAAGTATACATACCCCTATGTTAAATTCCCATAGAGGCAGGCAGATTTTTATTATTAAAGGCCAGTTATTTCCTGGATTCAGGATATTATGCATCCTGATAAAGTTCCCTTGGCCTTTAGAATTAAAATAGCCCCACATCATCACATACTCTTCACCATGCTTAGAGATAGGCATGGTTTTATTTCAGTTAGACTAATACCTGGTTTGATTTGCATTGAGAGATGATTTTATAGAAAGTATCCCATGCCTATCTCTAAGCATGGTGAAGAGTATGTGATGATGTGGGGCTATTTTAATTCTAAAGGCCAAGGGAACTTTGTCAGGATGCATAATATCCTGAATCAGGAAATAACTGGCCTTTAATAAAAATCTGCCTGCCTCTATGGGAATTTAACATAGGGTATGTATACTTATGACCCTGTATTTTAAATAAGAACATTTATTTATTTACAATACGTTATTCATTCACAAAGAAAATTGGTGTCCTTAAAGGTTGGATTTTACCTCATTTTTTAATTTAGGTATTAAAATAAATTTCCAAAACATGATTTTTTTATTCCTCTTTTTAGTCAACTTAAGCATGTGTATGTAAACTTTTGAGCACCACTGTACCTACTGTAGCAGTTCTAATGCCGAGTACTAGTATCTACTGTAGCAGTATTGTCTATGTAGCTGTTATGAGTTATGATATGATATCAGGGGAATGGCTATACTCATAAATCCTGGGTGTTCTGACACTGTTTTTGCTTTTATATCAACAAATAACCCAAACTGATTGTCTTGATACTGTCATGCATAAGACCTTTTTTCTGTCTTGGACTCGGTCTTGACCCAGACTCAAACCTCTTTGGACTCGGTCTTGACTAGTCCTGGTCTCGGACTTGTCTTGGACTCGACAAAGGTGGTCTTGACTACAGCCCTAACAGGAGGGTTAGCTGCTTTAAGTGACCTTGAGTGACATGAACGGTGCCCATAAATGAATTGAATTATTATGACTTCAATCCATCAATTCAGCAATACATTTTTGTGTGACCTACAACTTTAGTCTGGTTTCTTCTTTGTTTCAGGATCCTCGTGGGCTGCTGTGTGTCGGATTATTTAGCGGCTGATGCTTCTTTGTCTTTGGACCTGCAGGAAATTAAATAAAAAAATGTTGATGAAAAAAAGAGATGGCTGACCACACCGATCAAGTTCTTCTGCACGTTGTGCAGCTGCACTTACAGCACATTAACTGATCAATTAAAATATATAATAAATATAAAGTCCCTCACACAACCTAGCTCCACTGCCACTTGGTGACTGACTGACATTAACAGGAGAACAGATGCTGATCGAGTCACAGGGGGATCATCAGGAGAACATTGTGTTATTCTCAGTCTTACTTTGTATTGGTTTCTCCGCCAGAAGGAGGTTATTAAGGAGGAAAGGCTACTCCGCCTAGAAGAAGGGTTGCAACAGAAGGCTACTCCGCCAAAACAGAAAGGAGGACTGCGCAGTGAGTGAGTGAGTGAGTGAGTGAGTAAAAGTGTGCATAAGCAAATGTGTGTGTGCCTGTCACTAGTGGAAGCAGCAGCACAGAGCCGAAACCTTACGGTGTCAACATAAACTCTGTGGTCTGTTGAAGTACACACAGTAGTGAATTAAGACTGAAAAGTTTCGGGAGACAATACGTCCAAAGAAACTTACATTGCCATAATGGGAGCAGGAAACAGTAAGTCTGCCTTGGTGGGAGATGCTAAGTTCATGGAAAAGCATTCCCCAGCAGCACAATGTTTTGGGATAAATGGATAACAAAATACAGATTTTCAGGTACATTAGTAGAGAAAGACATAATGGATTTAGTAACCATATTCAGGGCAAGCACAGTAGGAAAAACAGGGAAAAGAAGAATGAGGAAGGACAAGCAAGTTGAAATGGCTATTATGTGGTTGAAGCAAGCAACAACAACAAGGCAAAAGGCAAGTCTTGAAGCAGTAATGATTAAGGAGGATGAAGAGACTGGCCAATCTGGCAGTGTAGCAAGAGAGAGAGAAAGAGAGAGAGAGAGAGAGAGAGCTCAGCCCAAAAGGGACAGAAAGAAAAGAGAAGCGGAGGAAAGGAATAAGAGTGAGGAAGATTCAGATGAAAGCCCAGGAATTACAGCTCCTACCACAAGAATGATTGAGACGCGGAACAAGCAGCAGCTGAATCAGAACCACTTGATTTGGCCCAGTTGCTGCTGAGCTGGTCCACATCCAGCATTAAACCCCTTTGCACATTGACTATACAGGGAAGAAGATTAGAGTTTCTGTGTGATAGCGGGGCAGATACCACTGTGATAAGAAAGGAACTTCCTGGAATGTGGCCAGGAACAGGAACAATTTTTGTTAAATCAGCAAACGGACACATTAATATGAGAAAGATATCAAAACCACTTGCGTTTAATGATGAAAAAACTGACATGTCAGCCGAAATTCCCGTTGTACTGTCACCAGAATGCCCAGTAAATTTACTAGGACGCGATGCAATGGAAAAACTACGAATCTCGCTAGTTCCCGTGACAGGAGGCATGAGATCAGTGCGCCCAGGGGAAAGAGCAGGAGATCAAATTTATGTGCAGCAAAGTGTAGGAGAACCAAATTATCATTGGACTCTAGACCTTCCCCAATCAGATCCAGCTAGCACAGCACAACAGCTGATGAAGCAGTTCACTCTGTTCTCTGACACCAAAGTGATGCAAACAGCTGACTTACATGTCACCATAAGATACAAACATAGCCCAGGGCCAGACTCTAACTATGACCAGCTAGTGCAGAAGCTAGGAGCACAAAGAGTAACACTTTCTTATAAAGACTCCTACGGCTTTGCTTTCACAATAGAAATAGAAGGTTAGTCTAGGGTTAACACTACTGGAAACTTACTTGTATTACTTGTTCTTGATGTTCTTTCGTAAAAGAAAAGCTGTTGCTCCAACTCCAACTCCGACAGCAAGAATTCCAGCTCCAGTACATATTTTGGTCCACGAGACTGAAACACATCACACAAAGTTAGTTATAGTTTAGTGTAGTTAGTTTATTTTGCACATGGGACTACATATGTTCAGTAGAATGGCCGTATACGCATTTGAATGCATTCTCATGAATGGGTTTGTATGATATCTTATGAAAACTCATGCATAACAGTTCGTATAATATCCTACAAAATGAGGCGACCACTGGCCAGTCCCGTGAGGACGGTGCAGAGCTCTGGGAGCTGTCGCTTGGGTCAGCCGCCGTTACATTTGAGTTTAGCAAACAAAAAGTCAGCATCATGCGCGGACGGCAGGTGCATTTAGACACCAAAACAACAAGATCATGGTTTGGTTTAAAGCATTCCTTCTGTTCCTCCCCAGGAAAAGCACTCCCCCCCCAGCTTGAGCGTCCTGTGTTGTACAGCAGCAGTCATTGTGCTGCTGACAGTAATAAATACGTGCAATACATACGCATTACAGAGCTTTACTTTCCGCAGCTACATGTATGAATGGTTCATGAGAAGAACCTGAGACTAAACAGAAAGAACAGCTACATTTGCTGCTGAAACACATGAACAACTCAAGGAGGAATCTTACCAATAATAACCACATAAATCTCAGCATGAGTCCTACGGTTGGTTTCCTCCTGTGTGACGACACAGCGACAGTAGCCGGTCTGGGTCACAGTAGTCTGGAGAGTGATGTGGTATCTGTCTCCTCTTTCTGGGACCTGTGCTTCTTTAGCAGGAAGTTTGTTTCCATCTCTGTCCTGCCACTCTACTTTAGGTTTCGGAGCAGCACCTCGAACCTCACACTGCAGCAACACTCCTTCATCTGTGGCATCAATGATGTTGATGTCTGGCTCTGCAGCAACTGTGAACACAGTGGAAACAAGAACTACAAAATAATTACAGGATTATACATCAGGGATGTACATTGTGGTGTGAATCAGTGAGCGTGGTTGTTTCAGGTGAGTAAGTGAACATTGTAATTGCTGATGGATTGCTTCAATTTTGGTATTGGAAACGTTCAGGGAGACTGAGCAGCGTCCACCAGAGAGTTCCTGATGGGTGATGTTATCAGGTGGCTTGAGGAGATCAGCAGTGGAAAAGAGAGCCCTTGTCCCTCACTGATTATCTTTGCATAGTATGATGTTTTTGCAACATAGATGGCATTTTCATACTGATGCAGGTGTTCAGAGTACATGTATTTATGCACAGTAAGAACAGTCTCTTTTGGCAGCTGCTCCAGGCGTCGGTCCCAGGATTTCATAAGCCGAAGTTCAGGTGTAAACCAAGGACCGGAGTTCACAAATGAAACGCGTCTTCATAAGAGCAAGTCTGTCAAACGTCATTGTAGTGGTCAACTAAATCCTCCAATGAGTAATAAAAGCAAGGGAGGGATAAGTGGCAATTAGAGAAGGGAGTTCCTCTGGTTCCACCTTTTTAATGTTGATATGACATCACATGCTGAATCTTGGACTTCATGACAGATGGCAGATGGGTGTCAAACATTACAGCTTTGTGATCAGAGATGGGTAGTTCAGCTGTACTGATGTCGCTAGGCTTGATACCAGAGCAACAGACCAGATCTAAAATATGTCCTTTGTTGTGGGTTGGAAGGTTACCATATTGTGTGATGTCAAAGGAGTCAAGCATATCCATGAAGTCTTTTGTGAATGCATTCGAAAAGTCGTCCATATGTATATTAAAGTCCCCCATCAGGATTAAATGAGGAGACATTGCAATTAAAGCCGTAAAAACAGTTTAAAGTTCAGGAATAAACATATTTGATGGTTTAGGTGGTCGTTACAATACTGCAATAATGGGGGTCCTCTGAGTTTAACAGCCAGCAGTTCAAAAGAGGTTTCACATTCCCGTATAAGCAGGGTTTACAGATGTTCCAGATGTCCACAATAAAGTCTCTGAAGAGGGAAGCTTTGTTGGTGAAGGTTTTTATGTTGAACAATCCAACTTTCAGTCGGTTTGACAGGTCACATCGATCTGGGCAGACGGGCAAGCCCAGTATGGTCAACTCATCAGTCAGGCTTCAAATGACCGTGATCAACAGTCCAAAGACCGGAGATTATTTTTCCATCCTTGCATGTAGATTTGGTTGCGATGAGATCCTCGGTGGACATACTGGACTTTGGGCGTCGGAGAATGTCGCGTTGGCACAGACGCTCCGCAGGAGCTGGGTAGTTCCCCCATAGCCTGTGAAGTTCACTTATTGAATATTCCCTCATGCTTACTCCAGCAAATGTAGCCTAAGTAGCCCTAATGGGCTGTGGGCTACTGCGGTAAACAGTTAGGAACATGTCAAACCTTGCCAAACCTTCTCTGACAATGCCTTTCTTTGAGAGTCATAGCAGCAGCAAACCAAAGCTGTTTGGCATTGACAACAATTTGACAACTTTTTAGGCAACAACATCCTCAGCTCTGCTGCTCATCCCACAAATGCATGTTCCTTACAAATGTGGCACCAATTAAAAGGGAAATAATCAGGCTTCTTTCCAATGGTATAACATTAATTTGCAAGAATCATTGTTATTACAAAGAAATAATCTACCAAACACAAATGTCTTTACTTTGTGTGCAGCTCATAAAATCGTCAAGAATAATATTGAATTATGAGTTGAGTATCGTTACATTCTTGTTAAGCATGTCATTTTATTTATAGCTCTAATAAAAGTACTCACCAACCACAAGCTCGATGTGGAATATTTCTCTTTTCTCCCTAAGTGGAAAATCACAGCTGTAGTTTCCACTGTCAGCCACCTTTGCTTTTCTGATGATTATGGAGGCGTTGCCAATTTAGCATCTGTTACTGATGGTTATTATAAAGCGTTACCCACTGAAAGGTGAGGCTTATATCTGACAGATTACAGACCACCCAGTGGTTTTTCTGTCTAAATACCCTCAGTAGGGGCAATAACAACCCATAAAATGCACTTTCACACTTACATAAAAGTGAGGACCCAGCGAGTTCTTGAAAAGCTGTTTCAGTGTAAAAATGAGATATTAATCAGGCTGATATCTGATGAATTATAGATGAACTGGGCTTTTAAAGGGACATTTAACATGTCAAACGTTCTGGGTGGACGGTAATAGTTTTCATAGTGAACTCTGGAATTAAAAAACTGGTTGATGCAGTTTATCCTTTTTTAATCATACTTTTTGACACGACACCTGTTTCCACCCAACGTCAAACACGAGAAACCAAATTATGACCCAGGCTACTTTAACCCTCGTCTTATGTTAACCATGAACTTGTCCTTCAAGGTCAAAATTAAATTTGTTTGTGCTTTTCCGATGTTTTTGTAGTTTTTTTCTGATTTATTTGTCACTTTTTCCAGCTTTTGGCTCTTTTTTAACCCTCATGTTGTCCTTGGGTCAAATTGACCCCATTTTAAGTTAAAAAAAAATGTTTGTGACAAAAAATGGGCCATTGAATAAGTTCTAAAAATGTCAACATTCAAAATATCAAAAAACGTAGGAAAAAAACATCAAGAAAAGCATCCACAACATTGAAAAAAAGTGACAAAAAAGTTGGAAAAAGCGATAATGATGAAAAAAAGCGACCAAAGTTTTTTTTCATGGTTTAAGGCAGACATTATGAATTATTCTGACTAATAGTTAGTGAAACGGGTCCCAGCAGCCGGTTGTGTCCGTCTGTCGCCTTCTTATCTACAAAGTTAGTCATTCTTACCGTTTTCATCACAAAGTGTTTTCCCGCTCAAACCCAGAAGACTCAAAGCCAGCAGACCCGGAAGAAGCTCCATAGTAGTCGGGTAATGATGATGAAATATAAGGAGCTCTAACACATCACTGCACACACTTCCCTTTCACTTTACTTTGTACTTTAATTAAACCTCTATCCGTCACTCCCGGTGACAGCACCGGGGATGGAAGAGGAGGAGCACGCGGAGCTCTGTCGCCATCTTGTGTCGTATTCCCGGAGTTACACACGTTTATCTTCACGTGTCTTGTAGACGGATAAAGACTACAAAGATGGAGGTCCAGGGTCTGATGGATTGGTTTAACAGAAACAATGACCTCCGTTTGTCCTTAAAAACAAAAATGAACCGGAAACCTGCTCGTTGTTAAGAGTGTTAAGTCAGGTGTCTCCAACCACAGATCCAGATCCAGATCCAGATCCAGATCCAGAATCCCCTGCAGCCCACTCCCATGCTGCAACCACAGTCTGGGCTTCTTCTACATGCAGTTAGCTGGTTGTATCTGACAGTAGAAAAAGGGATTTAATGAAAAAATTAAGGATGAAATCGAGATTCAAGATTCAAAATCGGTTATTAATCCCACAATTAAAAACTAATTAAAGAAGGAAATTTAATTTCATGGATTAAAATAATTAGAATAAAATCTTGATATTCAGATTATAAAAATAATTTGAAAAGGAAAACGGATTTTATCTAAATATTATAATACAAATTAAGAAAAAAGCCTTCTCTGGTGGTGAGTGGTGTGATGGCGCCACCTCGTGGACAGCAGCAGGAACTACAAGCAAACAAGTATTAATATTAATATTCTGTTAAATAATATATTTTATAATAAAAATATAAAGTGGTTACATTTGACAGAAGAAAAAGGGATTTATGAAAAATAATAAAATCTTAATATTCAAAAGAAAATAATGAATGTAGAAAAACAATTTCATGAAAAGAATGAAATCTCACAATTAAGAAAATTGAGAAATTCAAGAATAAAATTGTTGTATTCAGAAATGATTTTTTTTAAAGAATTTTTAAAAAATCGTGATATTCAGAAAATAAAAATAATTTAAGGTGAAAAAGGGAATTTATGAAAACAAATTATTAATAAAATCTTAATATTCAGAAAATAAAAAAATAAAAAATCATTTCATGGAGAAAAGCATTTAGAATAAAATCATAATATGCAAAAAAATAAATGTTAGTGATTAAATGAAAAAGTTAATAAAAAAACAATTTACATAAAAACCAAAAGCATTTCTCTGCCTGTGACGTCATGGCGTCCTCTCAACATCCATAGAACAGCTTGTTATGGTGAAGTTATGGAAGAACCATTTCCTTCTTTTCACGTCCAACATACAGCTAAAAGATGTTGATATGCAGAATAATAGCGGTGTGTTTAAAAAAGTGAATAATGCTCAGAATCCTTAGAATAGCTTTTAATTTCATAATGAAGCATTGGGAACACTGAACATTCAATAACAAATCAAACATGAGCAGAATTTATCAAGTTTGTGTTCAACCTTTACAGAAAGTGAAGAAAAATGAATATTAGGCTGTTAAAAAATAGCAGTATTTACATGTATACACTTTACAAACTCAAACATTTACTGTATTAACTGAAAAAATGTCTCGAGGGTTTTGCTTCACTGTGATTCATTGCACTAATATTTAGCTGCATAACCATTATTTCTGACATTTTATTCAAGGCTTTGAATAGTATAATTTGACTACATTTACATTCACATGATAAAAGGCACTATATTATCGGTTAACAGCATAAATAGTGCAAGTACACAGTGAAGTGTGCAGTAAAAGAGGCTTTTGATAAATACTTTTTTCTTTGGCGTATCTGCGTTTAAAAGACAGTGAGAGACAGTCAGGAAAGACAAGAGAAGACCTGCAGCGAAGGGCCCTGTGGCGGACTCCAACCAGAGCCACTGCGGTGAGGACTCAGCCTAAAGTAGCGGCTCTACCCGCTGACCACCAGGGCGGCGCTTCATTCCCTGAGTTAGGCAAGGCAGCTTTATCTGTAGAGAACAGTTCAGCAACGGGGCGATTCAAAGGGCTTTACACCAAACAGTTAAATCATAAAAACAGATAAAACACAAGAATAAAAGTCACAGTGCAGCAGAAGACATTAAACATTAAAGAAATGAACTTCATTTAAAGAAAGGCAACATCAGAAAGAAAGGTCTTCAGCCGTGATTTAAAGAACTGAGAGTAGCAGCAGACCTGCAGGTTTCTGGGAGTTTGGTCCAGATCTGAGGAGCATAGAAACTGAACGCTGCTGATGTGATCCAGTCTCTTGGTCTTAGTGAGGACTGGAGTGATGTGATCCAGCCTCTTGGTCTTAGTGAGGACTGGAGGGATGTGATCCAGTCTCTTGGTCTTAGTGAGAACTGGAGGGATGTGATCCAGTCTCTTGGTCTTAGTGAGGACTGGAGTGATGTGATCCAGTCTCTGGGTCTTAGTGAGGACTGGAGTGATGTGATCCAGTCTCTGGGTCTTAGTGAGGACTCGAGCAGCAGCGTTCTGAATCAGCTGCAGCTGTCTGATTGATTTTTTAGGGAGACCTGTAAAGACCCCGTTACAGTAGTCCAGTCTACTGAAGATGAAAGCATGGACTAGTTTTTCCAGATCCTGTTGACACATAAGTCCTTTAACCCTTGATATATTCTTAAGGTGATAACAGGCTGACTTTGTAATGGTCTTAATGTGGCTGTTAAAGTTCAGGTCTGAGTCCAGGACTACACCAAGACTTCTGTCTCTGTTGTTTTTAACGTTGTTGTTTGAAGCTGAGCGCAGACTTTTAATCGTTCCTCTTTGGCTCCAAAAACCACCACCTCAGTTTTTAGATAAAAAGATCAATTCCACATCTCAGCCTTTAATATTCTTCTACATACACAAGCAAGAAATCATCGTCTAAAGAGAAAACAACTGTAATAAAACACTATAAAATAAAATAAAAGATTAAATGAAGTGACCTTTTTTACACGATATATGTCACACTTCACACCATCACAGCAACCTTTGTGATTTGGTGTGAATATAAAATGAAAGCCTTATAAGAGCATCATCACGTAGACCTGGTCCTCTCTGCTCTACACGCCTCTGGACCAGGAATACTGGACCAGTCTTACCATCAGTTACACAATCAACTAGACCTGCAAGACCACATCAATCAGCCTGACTGGGATATAACAAGCAGAAATAACTGGAACTAAATAAATGTTTCCAGCAACAGACATTATCAAAGACTCATTATATCATTAGTGAACTTTCATTGGGCTCTGGAGCTGAACCTGCAGGAAAAAGACAAAACAATATTAAAGAAATTTAAAGAAACTTTCTTGTTCATATTCAAGCTGCACAATCACAGTTTTTTCACACATGGCTGTAGAACTAGAGGCCAGAGTTAAAAAAACAAAAACATTAAAAACTAAGCATAAAATTAGTAAAATTAACTTGTTGGTTTCTTTTAAAACCAAAATGCAGATTTATCTCTCAGCAACACACTCAGATTTAATCTACTGCAGACTGCTGATATTTCATTAAGAAATGAGAAAAGTTTCCATGATGTTAGTTCAGATGCAGCAGCTAGATAACGAGGTGGAGACGAGGCTCCAGCCGTTAAATGAGAGGAAATCTTTAACGGTTTAACCAAAGTACTCACCAACAACAACAAGATGAACGTGGAACGTTTGAAGTCTCTGAGGATCTAGATAAAAACAGTAGTAGTCTCCACTGTCAGCCTTCGTCGTATTTTTGATGGTTATGGAGGTGTTGCCTTGTTTCAGTTCTTCTGGAAAATAGTCAACTCGATCTTGGAACTGTTCGGCTTGAACTTCGACCTCTTCACTCTGACCGTTATACATGAACACGTCCTTCTGGCATCCAACTGCCTCGGGACGTTTCTTCCAGATAAACACTTTTGACGTAAGATCCTCCAAGGGCCAGAGGTGGCAGGGTAAAGTAGCATCACTGCCTTCTTCCACTGTGATGACTTTTGGCCAATAAAAAATAAAAACATGTATTAATCAATATGTTCACATGCAGAGTCATCAGTTAGTAATTATTAAGGCAGAAAAATAATTATAAGAAGAATTAAATTACACAAATGCAGTTTAGTTTCTTCTTCAGTATAATTATTTCTGCATTTTTTTTTTTTAAACACAACAAACATATTTTAACCCTTTAAGCTTGTAGTGTATTATATTATTTACATACCTTAAATCAAATATAATGAATCATTTTAAGAATAATGATTTAAGAATAAAATGATCTCCAGTACATTATAACATCCTGTAACAGTTTTATTAAATAAAATCCAACTGCCTTGATCGTCCTCTGGTGTAAATACCATCAGAATGATTAATGACTGAAGATAAAACTTCCTCAAATACTCTTAACATGAGATATGTATAAATAATCTGTTAATATGTTGATACAATTCATTATTTTAACTTACCTTTCTTATGATGTAATATGATGTAGCCCTTTTTATAAAGCACCATTAGAGCTAGAACACCACCAAGAACAAGAGCAAGAAGAACTATAAACATAATCGATACAGGGGAGAACCCTGAAACAGAAGACAAAAAGTGAATATTAGACTCAGAATGTAACACAGATCATATTCAGCAGACTGGACATCACAGTCTACACACAGAGGAGATGGAATAAATGCATAGGCATAATTTACAGTAATCAAAACTGGCCAGTGCAACCCCCGAAAAACCTATGATTTACATTACATTAATAAAAGACATTTGGACCATAACTTGAGGCAGAAAAATTCACCAGAACACGGAAAATGAAGTGTGTGATATGCTCAAAAGTATTAATTTTATTTTTATTACTAGTTGTACTGCACAAGATCCAAGTAGTACCCCCCGGTGGCCCACCAGGTAATTTTAGTCTAAATCTATGAAGGTAGCTACAGTGCAAAAGGTGAGAGCTTGAAGAATACGATGTGAACTTGTATGTTCACACACCTGTATTCACAAAAAAATATTCTCAAATGTGTAGATTAATATTTGACACAATGACAGCTGCAAGCATGTAGTGCAACATTTACTCGTGTACTTTTTAAAATTCTGGTTCATTTTCCATCACAACCACAACTCAGTGATTACAACCTCTGGAATCTCTGGAAGGTAAGAACCTTTCAACAGGTATCAGGTGTGCTGCTGGATGGAGGAGCACAGGTAGCACTGCAACTCATGATGTATGAAATGGTTGTTTATGGAGCTTGATGGACACATATGGATTCTTGCACGTTTATTTGAAGACCATTGTGATGAGCAATAAATGTACATGAAATGTACCGATGACTAGGCTATTGGAGTCTTATTTCTACACTACGGAGCGTATAGCGGCGCGTCAGCTAAGTTATTAGCCTTGGCTGTTTGTTATTAGCATGTCTAGCAGCCCCTCAGTGGCTTTAACACGCTCACATTAGGCTCATTTTCAGGTTCATAATTGTATTTAGAGGTTGTACCAGAACTGGTTTACATGGTTTAATTGTCAAAAATCACCATATTTTTGTTCTGCACATTGCTGCAGCTCCTCTTTTCACCCTGTGTGTTGAGCTTCTGTTTTAGCTACAGAGCGAGACATCTCACTTCTGTTCCATCTTTGTTGGGAGTCACACATGTGCAGTAGCTAGGTCACACCCTTTGTTAAGGTTTCACTTTGACTTCAGTCACTAAATCCCCCCCATGAGGAGTTTTCATGTCGATCCTCAGGATCAGGTTGTAACAGCTGTTTATAAATCTTTTACTTTGTGTGAAGTCTAACTAAATAATAAGTAACTTATTATAAGCTTCATCTGTAGCTCGACCAATCAGAGAAGAGCATCAACAATACAAACATGGAAATTATTTCAGCATCACGAGCTGCAGCAAAACTTACAAGAAATAAGTTTTAATGGATCAAGTGAAATATTAAACTAAGTTAGTAACACGTTGTAAAAGAACAGAAAAGTCTGCTTTGTCTTTCTTGATGTAGAATATTTTAGTTTGAGTAATATGTATTCATGCTGTTTAGAGCGAGCGGTAATACGCTGCTTAACAGACATAACTGGGTCATTAAGTTTAACATTATTATTACCATAACCTTTAGCAATATCAGCTCATTTAGTAACATAACTGTATTTAACAGGTGTTATGTTGTTTTCTGTAGAGAACAATCAGCTGCTCCACAGTTACATGTAGTAGTTAGTTTGTGTTAATATTTCTAACAACGAGCTCAGCTGTGTGTAAGAATCAGAAACATTTTGATTTCATTTTCTTTTACTTGCTGCTCATGATCTGACTGCAGTCCTGAAGCAACAACGCTGTTATGAATGCACGAGGATATGTTACAGTGAGATTTCTGCCTGATGGAGGCTGT
Source organism: Percina caprodes (assembly GCA_013375575.1). Classification (NCBI taxonomy): domain Eukaryota; kingdom Metazoa; phylum Chordata; class Actinopteri; order Perciformes; family Percidae; genus Percina; species Percina caprodes. Next base: position 69,023 of record JABXJD010000589.1, on the reverse strand, counting down.
ATGTCCTGCAGTATGTAAACTGCCTTCTCTGCTGTTTGGTTCATGTTTAGTGCCATAAAATGGTTTCTAACATGTTAGAACGTGCTGTGCAGAGCCAAAGCTGCTGGTTCTGCCGGTGCAAATATATTTTAGCCTGAAAAGGTTAAATCTATATTGTGTAAAAACGTTTTAGACTGAGCTTTGTTGTTGATCATGTTGTAGACAGTACTGCTATTGTTGTTGTAATGCAGTGTACGTATAGTAAAGTATAGCATAGAACTACTACAAACTCAAAGAACTACTACAAACTACTATTTTTTGTGACTGTTATTGCCACTCTTCATTGTAACCCCAACCGGTCGTCAGACACCGCCTAACAAGAGCCTGGGTCTGGGTCTGGGTCTGGGTCTGGGTCTGTCCCAGGTTTCTGCCTAAAAGAAAGTTTTTCCTCGCCACTGTCCCACTGTTGCTTGCTCTGGAGGGAACTACTAGAACTGTTGGGTCCTTGTAAATTATAGAGTGTGGTCTAGACCTGCTCTATCTTTTTTAATTATTCACAGATAAAATCAGGATGAGGAAGAATCTTACCATGGACATACACAAAGATCTCATTATAAACCTGATGGCTGATTATCTTCTGTGTTGCCACACAGCGATAGCGGTCCATCTTGGTCACAATAGCTCTGAGAGTGATGTAGGAAAGGTTTCCTATTCGTTCGTCCTGGGGCTTCTCAGCAGGAAGTGTGTTTCCAGCTCTGTCCCGCCACTCTACTTCAGGTTTTGGATCTCCGTGAACTTTACACTGCAGCAGCAGCAACTCGTCATTTGTTTGATAAAGTATACTGACATATGGTTTTGGCGCCGCACCTGTGGACACAGTATGAACAACTCACTGGAGGACAATCAAAGCATTAAAACATTCATATTGGGATGTTTTCATCTATGTTTTTCACTATGGCAATAACAGGGTGAGAGAAAAAAACGAGAAAAAAGAAGAAACAAACGCAAACACACGTCTTCCTGAATGAGTGAATTTCTGACTGTTTTTTTCAAAAGGATTAACAAAAATTGACCAATGCACAATAAAGACAATTTGTAGTTACTACATTATAAAAACTGTAAAAAGGAAGATTTTTTAAAAACATTTTTGAATTATTAACATTTACACAAACTGACGATGGCGTATAAATGTCTCCACTTTTAAGTGATGTATTCATAATCATACCTCCAGCTATTTATTCTGTTTATAATGTCTAACTATTAGCATTTCTTGTACTTATAATGTAGCCTATAGGTACAGAATATTTACTTTCTTATAATTAGCTGAACTGCACTTCGTTGCCGTAGTAACGTTACCTGTAAGGTCTGTGCAATACATTTTAATCTAATCTAATGTTTCATGAATCATCAGGCCTGTGAAACCAAACAGCTGCTACAGATGACGTTATAACATCAGGACTCACCTGGGAGGTTTTCACCTGATCTGTCTTTTAAAAGACCTAAAAGGTAAAACAAAAACATTAGTTAATACTTGTGAAATATGAGCCCTTTACAGACACTTAAAAATAAACTGTATTATTTTGCAGACATATTTAAATGTTTAATAAATGAGCAGAAAAATAAAAGTACTCACCAACAACAACAAGCTTAATGTAGAATATTTGAGGAGGCTGAAGACGAGGAAAATAACAGCTGTAGACTCCACTGTCAGATCTCTTTGTATTTCTGATGATTATGGAGGCGTTACCGTGTTTCAGTTCATCTTGAAAATGAGAGACTCGACCTTTGAACTCGGGACTCTGACCTCTGTTATCATCATACATGAACACGTCCTTCGAACCTTCATCTTTCTGAGCAACTTTCTTCCAGTCAAACAGCTTTGACGTGATGTCCTCCATGGTGCTGAGAGAGCAGGGTAACACAGCATCACTGCCTTGTTTCACTGTGATGACATTTGACGGCTCTGGAAGATAAAAATAAGTATTAATCAGAAGGTTTACTGTATATTAATTAAGCAATATTACACAAGAGGGTATAATTTAACATAAAGCTCCTCGGTACCATAGCAACATCACTAAGTGCCAATAATATGACATTACATCAAACCATCGAGTGTAATATTATTATACAACAACTGTTACTAACCAAATCAAAGTATTAATCACACTGTTTTTATGTTGTGGCCCTAAAAGCTCCAAAATAAATAAATAAATGTAATTTAATCTGTCTGTAATTTGTAATATAGTGGTGAAGTAGGAGGCCTGTTGTTCTTGGGGATGTTTAGCAGTTATGGTCTGTGAGATTTATTATTGGGAAAGACAAGTTGAGGAATAAATCCTGTAATCTTCATTATGATTGATTTACTGTATTTTAAATCTGTTGAATATTTTATCAATGCAGCTGTTTCAGAGCCTGAAGTGAGATCAACACACTTAATGAAACCTGGTGAGTGTTTAACAGTGATGTCATTTCCATCCATCAGGTCCTCGTGGTCCTGGTATTATACAGATTAAATGTTTCGGTATTAAGAGACAGAAACATCCATGATCACAATGAGCCCTGAGAGAACAGGCTACACAACATTAGTTAGTGCTTGGGAAGTATTATCAGCTTTAAAAACAAAGAAACTGTTTTATCTTGCAGACATATTTAAATGTTAAAAAATGAGCAGACATAATAAAAATACTCACCAACAACAAGCTTAATGTTGAATGTTTGAGGAGGCTGAAGACGAGGAAAATCACAGCTGTATTCTCCGTTGTCAGTCATCTTTGTATTTCTGATGGTTATGGAGGCGTTGCCGTGTTTCAGTTCATCTTGAAAATGAGAGACTCGACCTTTGAACTCTTCACTCTGACCATCTAGACCGTTGTTGTAATGAATGCCTGCGTCATACAGGAACACCTCCTTCAGACCTTCATATTTCTGAGCAGCTTTCCTCCAGTCAAAGAGTTTAAACTCAATGTCCTCCTTGGTGCTGAGAGAGCAGGGTAACACAGCATCACTGCCTTCTACCACCGTCACTGGAGGTCCTGAAAGATAAAAATTACTCATCTAATTAGTATGTTTATGCGTGTACAATGAATTATTCTACAACAGCAATAAAAACGAAGTGATGTACTGAATTGAATTTTTTTAAACTATATTTAAAATGAAATTTTATGTATTTTACACACTTGTGTACAGTAATTTCACATTAAACCTGTCATGTTTCCAGCTGCTAGAATGTGAGGCTTTATCTGCATTGAGTACTTTAACTTTAACATTAAGTACCTTTTATTTTACTTTTACCTGAGTAACATTTTCAATGCAGGACTGACAGTATTTTCACAGTGTGGTATTAGTACTTTTACTAAAGTATCTGAACATGGTATGTAGTATGGATCAGCTGATTCTGACGTCGTCTGTGACGTCCTCCTCATTTAGAGTTGTGATAAAGAGTTTTTCAGGAAGTGGAATCACGTGAAAAAGACATAAATCTTCTCTCCTCACACACACAACTCTCCTGTAGAAACAAACCTGAATAACAGAGGAGGAATTTAACCCTCGTGTTGTCTTCCTGTCAAAATTGAAAATCAACACTTTTTATCGATGTTTTTAACTTTTTCTTACGTTTTTGTCCTTTTTTTCAACACTTTTGATGCTTTTTTTCAATGTGTGTCACTTTTCACGTTTTCAACACTACGTAACACTAACTTATTAACTTTAGTTTTACAGTTATTTCTGGAATTTATGGTCAATAAACCTCATTTATAGGAAATTATACCTGATGTTTGAGTTAGAAAAGCAGAAATTAGGAATTATTGAGACTAAAATTAAAGGAATGGATGTTGATGATAATCACAGACTGGAATATGTCAACTTTTACTCTCAATACTATTTCAAAAACACTTCAATTTGGTTTCTAATGCTATAAAATACAACTCATAATTAATTAAACAGAGATTTGTACTTGGCAAAGAGTGTTGTGTGGAATCAATCATGTTATTTTGGGGAATTAAAATGAAAATTGATATAAGAAAACGGGTCAGTTTGACCCGAGGACAACATGGGGGTTAAATAAGTACATTTACTTTAGTACTGTATGTCTACTTAAGTACAAAATGGAGGTAGGCCTACTTCTCTTTTCTGCCTCTTTCTACTTCTACTCTGCTACATCTCAGAGAGAAATATTGTATATTTTACTCCTCTACGTTAATCTGACAGCTTTAGTTACTAGTTACTATACACATTAAGATTCTTGCAGACGAAACACATGTAGTTTATAAAATCTGATGTTTTATTATTAATCAATCTAGCCAACAATATAACTACAAGTCCAGCTGAATGATTAGACCATTAAACGGTTTGGATCCTTTACGCTTTCTAAAAAGGGAGTTTTAGTTTTAATACTTTAAGTAGTATTATAAGTAAATGCTAAAATACTAAAAGCAATGTTTTCCAGCCAAGATTTGACTGCATTTCCTATTTGAACTTTTGCTTTAAGTAGGTCTACCTTTTCTTTTACAGATCCTAAACTGGGGGGTTTCCGGCTTCCTCCCGCCCGAAAACTAACTGCATGTTAAACTGTGAAGAACTTTAAGAAGCACCGAGGTCATCTGAGGAACAATGAGACCAATAACCGGTGCTGTGAAGGGTTAGACCCAAAGATATAGAACAATATGATTAGGCCCATAGATATAGAACAATATGGTTAGGCCCATAGATATAGAACAATATGGTTAGACCCATAGATATAGAACAATATGGTTAGACCCATAGATATAGAACAATATGGTTAGGCCCATAGATATAGAACAATATGGTTAGACCCATAGATATAGAACAATATGGTTAGACCCATAGATATAGAACAATATGGTTAGGCCCATAGATATAGAACAATATGGTTAGACCCATAGATATAGAACAATATGGTTAGGCCCATAGATATAGAACAATATGGTTAGACCCATAGATATAGAACAATATGGTTAGACCCATAGATATAGAACAATATGGTTAGGCCTGTGTTATTGACGCTAATATGGAGTAGGCCTGTGTGTTATTGACACTAATATGGAGTAGGTCTATATTAGTCCATATAGAGCATTCTGATGATCTTTATCTTATGACGAGACAACACCCAGTCCGTCCGTCTGTCGCCTTTATATATTACAAAGTTAGTCATTCTTACCGTTTTTACCACCAAGTGTTTTCCGGGTCAAACACAGAAGACACAAACACAGCAGATCCACTAGATGCTTCATATTTGTCCATTAATTACTGGAACAGAGACGGAGCTCTTCTTTTAAATAACGGCGAACCGTTATTCAGGTTTTTACTTTCTGTTTCAGCCACCAACCCCTCCTCGGAGCTCGTTTCCGCCCAGCAGCAGCAGCGGGGGCTCTGCCGCCATCTTGTGTCGTCTTACTGGAGTTACACAAGTCTTATTTCCTCATCTGTCCTGTCTCTTGCAAGTAGATGATTCACAACTGAATTTCCAGGGACTGTTTTTGGAAGCTGGTCTGTGTTAAGGTCCATGTATTGGACCCCTTTCCGTTCCTGTCCTGGATAAATCAAACTGCTTTAAAATAATTAGCTTCTTTGTTCACTTTGAAGATAACAAAGCCGTCACCTTTATAGAGAGGCCAAGTCCCCTTCACAGGACCCCAACGGGACCTTATTTCAGAAAGATATGTACGGTATGGGAAGAGAAAACTAACTTCTTAATCCTGTTTGAATTGCGTCATGAAGTACACATACCGTATGATGTTCGTCAATTTAAAACATAAAGTGAGTTTGTCATAAAACTGTTGAAGTATAAGACTAAATACATGAGATTAGAAAGACGACTCACCCCAAAGTCACATGGGTGACATCTGGCTGAAGCTACGATGCCTTTAAGTGTCGTATAATACAAAATGGACTCTTCAGGCAGGTAAGATGAGTTGGTTGTCTTTACCCTTCTTAAAAAAAGAAATAAGAAATATTGGCTTCATCCAACCAAGAGATTGAGAGCAAGGAGAGGTCCACCTCGTTACCAAGGAGATGCAGGATCATCCCCATCCATTCAAAGTTTACTTCTTGAAGGTCATATTAAATTCAATTCAATTCAATTTATAGTATCAAATCATAACAAGAGTTATCTCGAGACACTTTACAGATAGAGTAGGTCTAGACCACACTCTATAATTTACAAGGACCCAACAGTTCTAGTAATTCCCCCAAGAGCAAGCAACTAGTGCGACAGTGACGAGGAAAAACTGCCTTTTAGGAAGAAAAGAAGAAGTCCCAATTGATCCTGAACAGAGGCTGTGTGTCAAGTGTCAAAACACCTCAAAATGTACTGCTACGGATAAAGAAAAAAACAGACAATTCAACCCGATCTGAATTATTATACGGAAGCAAAGTCCGGAGGCAGCATGTGTGACCCTGATTGACCCAACGTAAGGTTGTATTTATTAATGGTGCGACATGTTGGCCTCAGTGTACCTTTAGGATGGTGTTCACGGTGCGTTTACCTTAGTGAGGTTTGCTAAGAGACAACTGCACTTTTGCTACAGTTTGCATCTGGTTGGATGCTAAACTGCATTTCATTGTACTGGTACTCAATGATAAAACAGGCCAATATTTCCATTTATCACAGTCAAACTATGAGAATAATTTTGATTTACACTTTTGTGTCTTATTAGTGTTAATACACAGTTTGTATAAGAATGCCATATTAATGATTGCACATTCACTAGATACCATGGAGCCATGGAGCTGATGTTGTCTGCAGAGCATGATGTGCTGCTGAGGAAAGAACAGGCGCCCGGCTGAGATAAGGAAGACGACATCGACTCTTTGTTCTAACTATAGACTTTGTATTGATTCCACCTTGTGTTATAAAAGCTGTTGTAAGAGAGCGTTTCATTCGTCCGTCTGGACTCACAAAATGAGTCCTGTGAACTGATTCCTTGTTGGGTTTGCAAGTATAAATGAACTTTGATATAACTTCAGTGGTTCCAGTCTATTCTTGATAATGTAATTATCCGAACACAAACTCTTCAATTATATTTGGGAATATACTTTTAAATTATATCATCAAAAAAATCCTGAGTGGTCCTCAACTTAAGCCGTTACTTTTGGCTTTTGCACGCCAGCAGGCAAATTGAATTAAAGGCTATGTGTACGTTCTGCCCTGGGTGTGATGGTATAAGCGCGTTACATAACATCTTCTGCTCCCGTTGGTCAGTCGGGGACACTTGCTGCATTGTCAGCAGCTCGGTCTCCCAGAGTTTCTGCTCATATCTGCAGGGAGAGCAGCTGCAGAGCCAAAGACAACAAACCGGAGCTCCACAGATGTATATATACACGTTACTCCATTTATTGAGGCGGAAGAACTGCTAACCCTCGGCCTCTTTCCTAACTCCTGCTTCCCCCTCCCTGCCACGCTTAAAGATTTTCACTAAATCTTTAGGATGCTGACATGTTGGTCCATTTTACCAATTAAATACTGAAAGACCAGACTCCCAAATCATCCAATAATCATGAGTGTGAACTATAATTTATGCTCTGCATACAGCACAGAATATAATGAACACTGGCAATTACAGTGCTTTACTTTCTGTAGCTGTATGAACTTATTGTTTATGAGAACAGCCTGCCAGTTTGCTTGGAAAACGGTGTGGTATTGGCCCTTTAAATGTATTTCAACGAGTGAAAATGACTGGGTGGGTTATGATATGTCAGATGAAGCCTTATGAAAGTAATTAAGTCATTTTGAGGTGTTAACAACCTTTCAGTGACGAGCTGCAATCGCCTTCTGGCAGATGATCACTTTTTGGCACAACGCTTGACATTTTTACGGCGATTTGATGATTCAAACAGACATTATTTACTCCCAGAGACTTTAATGACTTGTTTCATTAGAAGAGGAACTAAGGGCCCTACCTTGCACCCAACGAAAGTGTCTTAAGACAGTCCAGCACCCACGTTGTTTAAATAGTGGTGAACTACTGGTCTTGCATTCTTGGCATTTTGCTATCTTGAGCAGCAGAAAGCAGAAAGTTTAAAAATTAAAAATAAATATATTACAATGTGAAATACTATTATATGATCTGCTTACACTCTTTCACTTCACGCACAAGCAGATCAGTTTCTTCTGCTGGAAATCTCTCCTTCCTGCTCAGCAAATCCACCATCATAATAGCAATGCACCAAGGTCCAAACGCGCCTGGCTTTTAAAGGGAATGGGAGACGACACGCCGATTGGTTTATTGCATCCAAAACACACCTATGAATTAAAGATTCATTGGTATTCATTGGCCCAATCCCAAACTCCGTGTGCATACTCGCAAAATTCGTAAGGGCTTAGTTGAATTTCAAGGGGCGTGAGGGTTTGAGTACACACTCACCGAGCCCTTCCCATGAGTCTGCATCGATGCAGACTTCACCAACGGGAATTACCCACAGTTCAAAGCGTTATGGCGGAGACCACAGGGAAATCTGGAAATTACAACAGGTAACAACAGCACGACACACGACCACGGAACAGAACCGTTGTCCAGCTTGTAAAACAAGAATTAAAAAAAAAAGTTAAAATCAGCCCGCCGTCTCCTGGGCCTTGGCCGTGTGGAAAGCAACAAACTTAAAATAAAAATACCCAAACCGGCCAGTGTCAGCAACATCTTTGTTATTAAGGGTTGCAAAGGTACATGTGATTCGTGAAGTGATGTCCCAATCCCATTTATACCTATCTGAGCCCATGTGGCCTCACACACTCTCTCATTTAGCACCTGAGATTGATCTCGGTCTGTGAGTCTTTAGTCCTTAGTCCTCATGGCTCACTTTGGGATTGGGCCACTAAGAACAACCCTTTTGAACCATGAGACTGGCGCACAGACATTTTTTTCTGCAGTTAAACTAGCAAAAGTGGATTGGGACACGCCTTAAACGCACCTCCACCAGGGCCCTAACTAAGTATGCAAAAGGGAGACTGTGTGCGTTGCAGCTAAAAACAACTAGCAGTGCATAACATCCCTAAAATCTATAAAAATACGTATACAGATGATTATAGGGATAATCAATTCTCCAATAAAATCAATGATTGTTTGAGTGATTGTATATAATATTGAATTGAATAATTGGAGAAGACGAAATTGGTGATTAAGGCCATCATCTCTTTAGGAAAACGTGTACTGAGGTAATAAATCATGTCAGAAGTAAGCTTATTTTCTCATAGTGGACTCTGAAAAAACTTCCAGAAAGATGTGTGATCCGGGCTGCTGTCCTCCTATAAAAACGCCCACCGATCGCTGGCTAAGGTAGGAGCTTCAATAACCTTTGTGTCAAGTGAAAATAACGATGACACTGTGGATCACCAGTGTCATGGTTTTTCAACAATTCAGAGAAAAACACCTGGGAAGCGCTCCTGTAACCTCTGAGACATCCAGGATTGTGTATGACCTCTCCTGCTGCTCGCACTCTTATCCTAAACTAACCCGCTCTGCCTTTGAACTCGTTTTTTAATTGAGGCCTTCTCTGTTGGAGAGTTCGCTGTTGCGTGAGCAGAAACATTTTCTCAACCCTCTGACTGCTGCTGTTCATCCGCTGGGATGGAGGCCGCGCTGCCTCCATCCCAGCGGGAGGAACGAGCACAACTGGACCATACAATTTTGCGTAATGAGATAATGTGATATAGAAATAATACCACAGCAGGTAGACTGGCTCCAGAACACTGAACTCTTAACCTGAATGTCCATGTCGGCGTCTTTTTTGAATTTGACTTAATTTTTTTGAACAAAGCAACCATCTGCTGCAAGTTAAAGGGTTAGTTCAATCAAACTACAAAGACTTGGATTTTGCAGTAGAAGAAGAAGTTCTCAGAGCTGTTGCTAAAGTAAATGTAGTAATACCAGTGTAGAATTACTTTAACAAGGTCTCCAAACCACACGACCACATAGGTCGTTTGTTCCTACCCTCTATTACGACCCACAGGAGCGCTTTCTGTTCTCTCATCTAAACATATTAAACATGTTTTTAACTTTGTAAAACGGGTCCAGTTGGGTTACATGTAGGCCAGTGTCGCATTGCCAGATCTACCTGCACAGCGCTGTGGACTGGTAGTGGACTAAGGTCTGGCTACACCATCACATTCTGTGATAGGAGAAAGAAATGCTATGTGTGTTTGCATTTCTTTAAACTAATCACACTGGCTCTGCAAAATAATCTCAGGAAGGATCTTGTTTTTCTTTATTTGCAACCTGCAAAAGAAAACACCACGTAAAATATTAAATAAAGTTAACTGTTGACACAATACAGTAACGTGAGATATTTATATTAGCTGGATAGCTGGTTAGAGGGATATATTACCGTTGGAAAGATGAATATATCTTTAAATCGGGTCACTTTTGGAGTAGAAATGTGCATTATTTTTCCGAAATTGATGCCTTCTAGACCGAGAAAAGACCGAAAATGTGTTTGTTTTTGCTCATGTGGATGAAAGACACCAAATCCCAGAATGCAGTTGCTTTGCTGCTCAAAGAGTCCACTCCCAAGCCACGGCGACCATTCACTGAGACAGACAGTGAGGCATTCAACTCAACTCTAGTGTGTTTTATTGTCATTTCAACCATATACACGAAACGTTTCACGGTGGCTCAAGTGGTGTTACACATTTAAAATATATAAAAACAACATATGAAACAGGCTACACACATTATAGGCTCCGTAAAGTTCAGCTAACACAATGGTAGCATTAGCGCTTGGAGTGACGTAAACACTGAGTATAAACACAGCCGTGAATTTGCGTGGGATGTAGATCGGTCGGCATCCAACAGTCACAAACTCCACCAGCGGTTAGCAGGAGTTGGATAAAAGCACCGCATTTCTGCACCAGTCCGCGTCCTCCACTAGTCTTACCGCCAGCATCTGCTCAGAAGGCTAGCAGGCCTGGAAGCTAGATAGCGGATTCCGGTAAAGAGATCATTTTTTGGGCTTTTCCCTTTATTGTAGTGACTGTGGATAGACATGAAAGGGGGAGAGAGATGGAGGATGACACGCAGCAAAGGGCCGCAGGTTGGATTCCAACCCCGGGCCGCTGCAGAACTCAGCATACAGTACATGGGGCGCACGCTCTTACTGGAGAGCTAGAGGATGCCCCATCCGGTACACTGTTGTTCAGCCATGTTTCAGGGAGACACACACACACACACACACACACACACACACACACACACACACACACACACACACACACACACACACACACACACACACACACACAGTAGGAGATTTAGCCAACATGATCAACCTGATGATGCTCTATCTGACCAAACTAAAGGCATACAACATATTGACTATATCATATTGTGTGTGTGGCTTCTGACTTTTGATCGGATTAAAACTTCCTTTTTTGAAAAATGATCATTGATATTCACATATTACAACAAACTGTTTTATATGCCCGTGCTGCATGGTGGTTGCAGTTATGTTTGTTCACGTTTCTATTTTAATTATTACTTTTTCAACATATTGTAATGTGTAAGTGTCACCTCGTCAGATTTATTTGCAAAGCCGGTTAAAAAGAGCCTTGGGAGCGTTACGCACCATCACACGCATGATCAAAAGGTTACGGAAAACTGGCCACATTTTTACGCATTGGAAATTCTTTATAAATCCCGACTATTGCGAGGAATGTTAAATTTCACTCTGCTTCACGCAACGTTTTCTCGTGTAACAGGTTTTATAAATGAGGCCCCATTTGGGGTCCCGTTTTCCTTCTCGTATGTAAAAACCTCATGAAGCAATATCAATGTGAAGTAACGTAAAAACATACTGATTTGAACCCAAATAATGACCTTTTTCTAGTAGCAATGTTGCCTAAACCTAGTCTGGATCAACACTAGTACGTACATTTCCACGAAATCTGCCTGACATCTGGCGCGTCCGCTCTGTGTGTTGCTGTTCTCATGTTTGCTGCAGGAAACAACAAACTTCGAGCTAGCTGAAAAAGTGAAGACCGATCTCATTACAGTTAAGTCAGCGGTCTGTGGAGTTACATTTAGAGAAAAGGTTACTGGGAGCCGGGTACAGAGCACTGGGACCTTTCAGGGGCCGTGGCAGTTGAGAGTAGCCGACTAAAGATAAGCCCATCCATCGCCGCCGGTATCAAAACGACACGTTAAGATTAGAAAAAAAGATTGTGGTTTGGATTAAAACACTCTCGAGACATAAACACACATTTTCTGGGGGAAAGTCTTGCATGTTCCCTTAACTTTCTTCCAGAAGATGAACTCAGCTCCCCGCTTGGAGCCCTGTGTTTTATGACCCAAACATCCACCCGACCTCCTCCCTCCACGGTACAGAGCGTCCTTATGCAGCAGTGGTGCTGATGACAACAATAAATACCTGGAATACATGAAATGCGGTGCTATATAGTTTGTAGCATTATGTGTGAAGGGTTCATGCAAGCAGCCTGAGAGAGAGAGAGAGAGAGAGAGAGAGAGAGAGAGAGAGAGAGAGAGAGACACTCTGAGTCAGCTGGCTCCACAGTAATAGACTGGAGGTCGTACCCTCCACACAGGCACCTCCTGGCAGGCCTCTCTCTCTCCTCTGAGCCCTCCGCTGGCCTCAACCCTCCCTCTCCGCTCTGCACTCCTCCCTCCACCCCAGTCTCCTTTTAGCCTATAAAGGGATGTCATTTTACAACCAAGGGCCTCACAGGGTTAATGCCATATTATCACAATCAAGTAATTTTCTGCTTGCAGATCACTACAACTTTAATTATTTATTCTATATTATGAAGTTATCTTGTATTTTGTAGGATAACTTAATAATGTAGAGGTGCACCTGGAATGCAGCCCAACACATATTTCTTTCTTTCTTTTACTGCAGAAGCAGCAGCACGGTGCTGGACCGAGACACTGATGCTTGCAGTGTGTGTGTGTGTGTGTGTGTGTGTGTGTGTGTTTGCCAAGAGCTGCTGTGCCGTTTGTCTCAGTTTGACTCGTCCATATAAAAGTGAACACAAACTGCGAGAGAAAGAGTAAGAGGGTGAGAAGAAGTGACATGTGTGATTGTTCAAGTGTGTAATGAGTTTGACTCTATGTACATGTGACTCACTCACTCTGTATGTGTGTGTGTGTGTGTGTAAGTGTGTGTGTGTGTGTGTGTGTGTGTGTGTGCGCGCGCCACTAACCATCCTGGTCTGCATCCCTGTGGGTAAATGCTTCCTGCCAGGAAATGGGTTCCCTTTCAAATTGAAAACAAAACACACACACGCGCGTGCGCACACACACACACACACACACACACACACACACACACACACACACACACACACACACACACAGTAGATCTAGACCCACTCTATAATTTACAGAGACCCAACAATCCTCCCCAAACTCCACCTGGCTCTTAACGGCCGGCCATCTGCCTCTACCACAACTTATGCTAACTGTGTGTTCTTTGGCCCTGAACGTATATGCGTTGTCTGTTTGTTGAAGAGGATTTGTTATATTTAGTCAGTGTACTTGCAACTCAGTTGTGAATCTGTGTGCATCTCAGTCTGTGAAGATAAATTAATCTTGTCTACATTTTTCTTCATTTTTCAACAGACAGCCAGTGTTGAAAGTTTGTTAGACAAACAAAATATGCTACTACATTTCATCACAACACATACAGGATAGAGTGTCCTCTGCACTCTGGCTGTACAACCACACACAATAAGCAAATCTGTGTTGGGGTTTATGGCGTTTGTCCAATTGTGGGTGCCTGTGTTTGAATCCACGTGTGTATTTGGGTCTTTCTTTTTCTGTGTGTGTGTGTGTGTGTGTGTGTCCTCCCAGAGGTCCTGTGGCATTCAGTTCACAGGTTGACGGGAGGATGTGAGGGTCAGAAAGCTCCACTGCAGGTCAACGGTCATTAAAACACACACATTACACCTCATGTGCGCACACACACACACACACACACACACACACACACACACACACACACACACTGAAGTAGCCACTTTCCTCTCACAAATGTCTTCCAATAAGGGCATTTAACCATGGAAATACAAACTCGGAACAACAAAAATCACAAGAAGAACTACATTAGCTTCCAATAAGCCAAACAACATGTGAGTGACTTTGTTTTTAATAACCATCATCTTCATAGCCAAAGGGCAGTATGAAGACGTGTGTTTTCAGCCTGCAGTGGAAGATGTGTATATTTTCAGCTGTCCTGATGTCAAAATCTAGGAGCCAGGATAGCAAACAGTTGGAATCGCTGAGATCATGAATACTGTCATGAATATTTCAATGAAATTTCTGTGTTCAAATTAACTGATTTTCCCTCTTTTTTTCCCAATTGCTAACAGTAAAATGACATGCTTAGCACAATTATTTAAACTGACACACAGAGAGCAACATCTTCTCAAGTCTCCAAACGTCTCAACACATCTTCTGCTTTACACACATTTTGCAATTCAAAATGGCGCTTTTTAAATGCACTGAACACAGTTTTTTGCATAAAACACAAGAATCTGACATAAATGTTTGCATTTCACAACGCTGCCATTCAAAATGACACTACATGAGCTGATTGGCCGATATATCTGGCACCTGGCCAAACACCTCAGGGGTTAATTGTTACCACTTCAATCATGAAGTAAGCACTATGAAAAGACCGCAGGTGAGCACCTATTTTTTTCTATTTATTGTTTCTGCAATTTTCTTTTTCAGTTTACTGTTTTTTTGTGAGCATATTTTTATTCAGTCCAATGTAAATATATCTGTTGTGCATATGTTGCACTGACTTGTTGGGTGAAAAATTTAAAAAAATAAATGTTTCAACAGCATGTGTGTGTATCTGCAAACGTTTCTGTGCATGTGAACAATCTGTAGAATTTTCTACAATTTTAACTATTTTAGTATTATGGCAAAGAAGACTAATGATAACAGTGGTAATATGAATGAAGTGTGTCCCATTTGGTGCAAAAGGTTGATTTTGATAATACTATATGTAGTTTTGGTTACAGGGCTTAATTTTGCAGGATATCTGAGGTATTTTGCAGTGTGGTTTTGTGAGTTGTGTTAAGTATTTTGATGAAACCGGCTTAGTTTGCTAATGTAAAATGAGATAAAGTGGTTAGGCGTTCTGCAGAGGTGAAGCAGAAACAGGTGTTTTTGCATCACATGTTCAGTAAATTTAACTTCCTAGCTTTAAGAAACTTGATCCAGAATGAAAACATCTTAAATAACATCCACCAAAAGTCATCATGTTTAACTTATGCAAACCACCCTATGTCAACCGGCACTTTGGTTCCTGTCGATGAAACCGACAGCTGCTCCTGGGGAACATCTGTCTGCCAGACACCTCGTGTCCGCGAGCTGGAGCTTTTCAACGGGAGTCCGTGGCGTAAAAACGTCAGCTTGTGTGCAGTAAATTCACACTGCACACAGCTTTACAACCTTGCATAACAACGCCATCTCATTATCCGCTGACCTGTCGACCAACTTGTATGATTAGCTAACACGACTCAGCAGTATTTCCACATCCAGGGGATTTCCCCCAACGCAGCCTGTTTCAGGCTTGTCTGACTATTTGATGAGGACGGATGATATTCGCTGTTGGCTCGTAAAACATATTTTCGCACCACGATACGAGGCGTTTCATGGTCTGCTGAGGCTCGTAAATTCTTTCTGCTCTCGGTCTAGCTCTACACATGACCCTGGCATCTAGGGTAACGTCCTCTAAGTGCACAGTCACTCAAACACACAAACACTAGAGTGGCAAAGACCAAATTAACCGCCAACTATTTAGTTAGTTGATCAATTGGTTTGAGTCGTTTTTCATCAAAGAAAAAGTCCTTCCTCACTCCAGCTTGTTCAATGTGAGTATTTTCTAGTTTCTTCTCTCCTCTGTGACAGTAAACTGAATATCTTCTGAGTTGTGGACAAAACGAGACATTTAAGGACGTCATCTTGGGCTTTGGAAAACACTGATCCACATTTTATAGACCAAACTACTAATTCATTAATCAAGAAAATAATCAACCGATTAATCGAAAAAATCTCTCTCTCACACACACACACACACACACACACACACACACACACACACACACACACACACACACACGAGGAATGTACATTTGTATTTGTTCTCGTCAGGACTGAAGGTTTGCTGGATGTACAGGCTGGAAGAGAGATGACATGACACATGGCCCCCCTGGATACTGTTGCCCCCTTTAAAAAACATATATGCTGAATCTCTTCATATGACCTGGTTACAGGCTGTAGGTGTGTCTCACTCCACATGTTGTGGAACGTGGAAACAAATGAATTTTTCTGTCTGACAGATATTTTTGAGGAGTTGGTTGAGACCAAAACAGACGGTAAACAGAGAGAATACTGGACTGACATCCATCAGTAGTCTCGTATCAACAGAAGTACATTTCCATGTAAAGCTATCATGAAAATGTCAAGTTTTGAAGAAAGTTTGGATTGTGCGACAGGGCAGAGCTGCTTGGTTCCTTCGGTGAATGATTGTAAAGACTCACAAAGAATATGTTTACGGCATTTCCTCTTTAACTGGGACGTGTTGGGGCCGATGGATGGGATGGCAGCGCACACGGCGGTACACTGGGAAGAGCTAAGGAGGTTTAACTATGTATCAGCTAATTTAACCCGTGGACCATTCAACCTTTAGTTTTCTGGGTCAAATCTCCAGACACTTTTACCAAAGTTCTTTATCGATTGTTTTGGACATTTTTGTTGTTGTTTTGACCAACTTTCTGAAGCTTTCTCCGACATTTTTTTGTCACTTTGACGTTTTCTCACTTTCTTTTCTCAAAGTTCTTGCTCACTTTCCAATGTCTTTGTCGATTTCTTATTTCTTATAATTTGGTTGAAAGAAACCCAAATTTCCAATCTAGAAACTTTAAAAATAGATCAAACTGGACGCCAAGGACAACAGGGGGGGTTAAATAGCTCACGTTACTGTATAGCAAATGCATTCTGGTGCATTTGCACCAGTCTTTCATGCACATTAGCCAAAAACACATTTTCTGTTTTTTCCCGGCCTAGAAGGCACCACTTTAAAAAAATAAATAAAAATAATTTCTGCTCCATATGTGACCCAATTTAAAGATATATTCATCTTTCCAACGGTGAAATATCCCTTTAACCATGTACCCAGCTAATATACATA
This sequence comes from Percina caprodes, assembly GCA_013375575.1. Taxonomy (NCBI): domain Eukaryota; kingdom Metazoa; phylum Chordata; class Actinopteri; order Perciformes; family Percidae; genus Percina; species Percina caprodes. The sequence continues at coordinate 51,878 of JABXJD010000589.1, read as the reverse complement.
TCTCACGTTACTGTATTGTATCAACAGTTAACTTCATTTAACATTGTATGTGGCGTTTTCTTTTGCGGGGTGCAAATGTTCCACCACAACAAGCTCCTACCTGAGACTAGTTTGCAGAGCCAGCGCCGCTGCGTTGGGAGCGCAGCGCCGCCCAAGAACATTACTCCACAGCACCGTGAGTAAGGTCTGGCAATGCAAGACGAAACTAGGAGAACAAAAAACACATGTGGGCAAAAACCTTTAAAAGGTGATAAGACAGTGTTGTGTTTACAGCTTGTTCTGCTGGTTGCAAGTGGAAAACAAATCAATAAATTGGTGCTGCAGATTAAGAAGAAGCTTAAAACACAGAATAAACCCGTGTCTGAATCAATCACAGAATGATTTTGAGGAAGAAGAAAAAAAACTGGCAGTCAGTGTCTACACAATCTTCCCACTGTCTTCCCCGAATCCTGCTTTGTTCCAGGACATGACTACCAAACACCACCTGGGTATAATCTCTATTAACCATCATTAGCATTCCTCCCATATTTCCCATGCTCCGTTAGCTCCTGACAATTAGCATTCTGCTCATAATTCTTTAGTTGCTCTGACAGGAAGATTCCTCCCTGAGAGCTCCTGTCAGCGCTGGCAGCTGAACAGCTGTGAGCAACAGAGGACGATGTCCTCCGAGGACAACCTGAAAGGGTCCAAATGTCAGACCCATCTATTACTCGACAAAGTGTCAAATGTCGTCTCCGTAACATAACTTTCGTCCCGAGCCCTTTTCTCTCCCGTCTTTAATTCTTTTTTCTTTTGACGTAACATCTTTAACGTACAGTGGGGCTCGAAAGTTTGGGCACCCCAGGTAAAAATTGGTATTAATGTGCATAAAGAAGCCAAGAAAAGATGAAAAAAATCTCCAAAAAAGGCATTAAATGACAGATTAGACATTCGTATAATATGTCACAAAAAGATAGATTTTATTTCCATCATTTACACTTTAAAAATAACAGAAAACAAAAAAATGGCGTCTGCAAAAGTTTCGAGCTCCACTGTAACGTATCGTCTTTAACGTATCGTCTTTAACGTATCGTCTTTGCCAGCCTTTACTTCTCTTGTCCAAATGATTGATTTCTAATCCTCCAATCTTTTTCTGCGTCCTTTTTCCAGCCAGTCTCCCTTCTTTCTTTCTCATTTCATATCCTCTCTCAATCCTTTCCTCTTTTGTCTGCATTTTCTCATGTTTTGTCTTTCTTGCAAAGAAGATCTATGACTGGACACAGACTGTCATCTATTGTCTCCACTTGTCTTTTATCTGCCTTTTTCTTTGGACACAACTTTCGTCCTGAGCCCTTTCAATCTGCTGTCTTCCATCTCTTTTTACTTGACATTCTCCTTTCATTTAGCATCTTCATCATCTTTACTCTTTTCCCCTTCTAGTCATCTTTCCAGCTGTCCTTTCTTTCTTTCCTTCTCTCTTCATATCTTCTCTTTTTCTCTGACCTGTCTGCATTTTCTCATGTTTCCTATCTTTCTTCGCCCCGCTGCCTGTCCATCACAGTGATGTCGAAGTGATGACATGCAGGAAAAGGATTGTGGTGAAGCAGAGCCCGTTTGGACAGTGGACTCCTTTATCCCACTGTAATATACAAAGAGAGCCCAGAGAGACTGAGGGGCCCCGGCCACAGTGTGAGGGATATGAGGTCGAGGGCCGCGGCATAATACTGCTCCTGTACGCACGCACACAGAATACACACACACACACACACACACACACACACACACACACACACACACACACACACACACACACACACTTACCTCAGAGGATTCACAACTTTATTTCAATCCAATTTCCCTCGACATTAAACACATCTTACATTTAACCCCCAATCTTATTTTTAATGCTAAACCTAATCCTGACCTTAACCCCCTCACCTCTACTCTAATTATCTCTACGCTGATTTCCTCTTATTGTTTCTGATTTGAGTCCCAACAACAGCAACAGAGCATTTCTATCAAGCTATTTTGACAGAAACATTCACCTTTACTACATGTTTTACTAAAAAAAAGATAAGAAAAGCTTTCCAATGAATACGTTTGTATGATATCTTACAAAAACCTATGCACCACAAATCATATGATATCCTATGAAATGAAGGCAAAACTGTCACGTGACAGTTTAGCCAGCGAGTTTAGAGGTCTTCACAGTTAAGTTTAGTCCAGAAAAGGTGACTGTCATGTGGTGACGACAGTTAAGTTTAGTCACCAAAACAATTAGTTAAGATTAGAAAAAAGATTGTTTGGAAGGGCGATGCGAGGGTGAAGAAGAAGGGACATTAACAGATGACGAGATTCAGGAACTTGTGTCAGAAAGGGCAGACGCTGAGATCATCGGAGAGATTCAAAGAACGGCAAGACCCTCGTTGTTTTTAATCAAGTTAAACTGAACAACGGTGTAACCATGGTTGCGTCCTGGCTGCTGCACTCTCAGGTGCTAACTCTAAACCTCCCTATGCAGATATTGGGCTTTCATACTACTCTCTACGGCGTAAACTGACACGCAATCGCAAGGTAATGCAAGTCAATGAAGACCAAACGGCGTTATTAAACATACTAAAAAGCAATTATGCGTCTTGATAACACACCAAAATGGCATACAAATTGGCGTGTCATACATATATACATACATATACATACATATACATACATACACCTACTTATTATCAGTCTGTAACCCGTCCAAGATATACGGCGTAGACATACATGTGGAAAAGCTCAAAGTTCATACAGATGTCACATTGCAAGTTTATATGAGAAAATGGCTTTCTATGGACAACATGATATACACCCAGGGTGAGAGAAAACTGTTTTACTGCTGGATGAACATCTGAACATCTGAACAGCTGCTACAGCAACCGCAGAAATGTATTTTACCATATTTTATCAAACAGAAAACATGGCAATAAATCCTAACACACTGAATAAAAGGGAGACACACGGTCAACGATACAGATTGTAGCATCTCCATCATCAAGTATATAAATAGAAATGATGTATTAGATGTTGGTCAAATAACAACGCTGTCTTTACACATTATAGAAAGGCTGTCTTTCTGTTTGTTATTTTGCTTAAAACAATCACAAATGATAATGACGAATGAATGTGGTGATGACAGATTGTCCTTCCTGTTTTTAGGTAGTAAAGAGAGACTATATTCAACGTGAAGCAAAACCGCAAAATGACCCTCATGTTGACCTTTTTTTTTAGTTTAAAAAAATGTTTGTGACAAAAAATGGGCCATTGAATATGTTCAAAAATAAGTTCTAAAAATGTCAACATTAAAAACATCAAAAAACGTAGGAAAAAAACATCAAGAAAAGCACCCACAACATTGAAAAAAAGTGACAACAATGTTGGAAAAAGCGATAATGATGAAAAAAAAGCGACCAAGTTTACTAAGTTTTTTCATGGTTGACGGGAAGACAACACAAGGGTTAAACTGCGGACTGTTTAAAGTGATTGAACTCTTTATGTAACAGTGGAGAAGGAAGAATGAAGGTGTGTTCCTGCAGATGAGAAGCTAAGAATGGGTCCTTTCATATGGCTTCTCATTCATCAGGAGGGATGGAAGGGAAAACGTGGCGGGCCGAGTCAGTGTTTTGGACACGTGAAGCTCTCAGTTTGAAGTTTCTCCCACATGATAGAGATTAGGAGCCCGGAGACCGAACGGTCTTGTGTTTCTCCCCGTCTCCTTCCCCCTCTCTCAAACATGTTTGTCTTGCTAATGACGAGGAAGCGGATGAAGAGAGGGAGGGAGAAAGACTACAGGAAGAGAGGCGCATGGCGCTCGGCTCCCCTCAGAATATTAGACATGGGAGGTTTGGAGGGAAGGTGGAGGCCTCCGTATTCGATGCCTCGTGGCGTTTTGCCGTCTGCATGACGGACAAGCTACTGTACATGTGTTGGGCACTAAGGCCTAAAGTGTGGGGCAAAACCCCAAATGGGCTCATTGGCTTGTTGTTTTAGTCCAAAATTACAAGGGACCTCGCAGATACCCTTACAGTAATAAAAGCTGGTGTTCAGAAAGAGTTTTGGGAAACTAAGGTGGTTTGTTCCAACCATTCAGGCGGTTTGAGACAAAGACAGATGCTGAAAGGGTGTGGGGGTGGCAGTAGCTCAGTTCATAGGGAGCTGGGTTGGGAACAGGAGGGATACTGGGTCAAGTCCCGTATGGACCTAGAGTTGGGTACAGAACTATGCAACTATGAAACCAGTTCCTATGCAAACGGTAGGAATCGGACCGAATTAAAACGCAAATTTCGGTTCCAGCTGTAGCTTTGTAGAGACTGTGGGATTAAACTGAATAAATCCTGCCCGCACATATAGACACAAAACTGCTTTGCTAGTTCCATCGTGTCGTAATTAAGACATCTGCTGAACAAAATGATTGTATTCATTAGCATGACTGCCATACTTTTTAGTTCAAAAACATCCAAAACACCAACGTACAAAAACATAGCGGACCAGACGCAAGCTTTTATTTTGAAGTCAAAGCTTGCGGACAGCACGCAGCCGGGAGGGCACGAGACGGGAGGTCTCCAGGCCGCAGCCATACCCGACTCAAATATCCTCTTCGGTCACGGTGATTATTTGTGAAAATAAGGTAAGAAGTCTGTGTGTCTCAGTAATTACTCTGAAAAGAAGAGAGGATTTCCTCACATACCGTCTGATGCGATAAGAAACTGTTATGTTGAGAATGAGAAGTATGCTTCGGATGAAAAGAGAATGAAATTTTGGGTTTACTGGCAAGCAACACGGCCACGTGGGAGGTCCCGTCATGCTTGTGTGATTATCTCCTGCTTCACTTGTTTGGAACAAACGAACCACCCAAACTTCATTACTCGTAACTTCCAAAGATCAAACGTACAGTAGGAACAGAGTCGGGTGGTGTCGGATTTGTTGGTTTGTAGAGTTTCACTGCTACCAGACACTTTAATAACTGGATTAACAGAAGGAGGGCTGTAAGGTACAAAATGTGAGGCAGGCGTGGATGGGTTGGACGTGAGCCAAAGGATTTCTGTCATCACTGTGCTCTGCGGACGTCTGTTTAATCAACGTGTACAGAAGAAGATCACAGGCAGCACGAAACAGAATACAAAGGACCTCCTTGTTCCTGACACAAAGCTCTAGCAGCTCTGTATGGGAAAAGGGAAAATTTTGGTTCTGCACACGTTTATCAGTTTTTTTGATCTGATGATAAACTACTGAAATATGTATTGGGCCTGATGCAACAGCGTGTTAAAAATTCTTCTCCTAAACTCTTCTTACTTTGTTGAGTGAGGTTTGTTCGTGTCGGATTCTCTCTTGACTTCACAAACTTTGCAGAGGATCTTTTTCTTTTAATAGTTCTGACATGACTCACCAAAGTTTGGAAGGTAAAGTGATTGAAAACATTCAGAGAGATCCTTCGGGAGAAAGTCGGACTGCTGTTTTCACCGCTAAACACACACACACACACACACACACACACACACACACACACACACACACACACACACACACACACTTTCACAGAATATTGGCCGCTGTTTCTCAGAGGATAAAATGGGAAGCTGCTGCTTTCTCTCACAACACTCCCTCCAATTTCTACAGGATGCGTAACGGCTGCAGATCGGCTCCGCTGCGTGTCGGCTCTGTGCTCCGCCGTCGTTCAACACCCACCGTTCTGTTGGTGTGAACGGCTGAGGCCATGACTGACAGCTGAAGTCACGAGGACCCACGAGATCTCGCAAATTCATGTAGAATAGAACCGCAAAAACAGAGAAGTAGAGGGGAAACAAGCATGAGCATGCTCTATTTTATTTAGAAAATTAACTGGATGTTTTATTTTGTTTCTGTGCTTGACTTCCTGTCCCGCACCGTATGCAGTGTGCTGAATCGCTACGGAGCTCTCCGGCGTCCGGCAAAAATAGAAGTGCTGCGTATCTGCTCCGGAGGGCTGCGGATCGCGGGAGCTGGGACGAAGTCGGGACGCAGTCAATGGAAAAACACACATTGACTTTAATGGAAATCTAATGACTCCGACGCCGTTCCGGAGCGGATCCGCGGCCGTTACCCATCCTGTGGAAACTGGGGGTCGGCCTTCAGCTCGCACTCTCCAGAAACAACATCCTTGATCACACTATAGCTCTCTATGAGTCTTTATAGGGTTTATTGGAACAGTGATCGAACAAGCGGGAAGCTTGAGAATTTTGGATGGAGACGATTATTATAAAGTTGGACCCTCGGTGCCCACTCCAATTTTGCTCCAGTATAGTTGACACCATTAGTTTGAAGCATGCCCAAGCCCATCACTGTATCCGAGCTCTTGGTGTGAAGGGAGGATGGGCGCCATTCATCTGATAAATAAAACAACAGAGCTTTTTTCTTTAATTCTGAGCGAGTGGTAAGCGATTTGAGTATTAGCGGAGTGAAATCTTAGTTGAGCTCGGAGTACTCTGGCTCAACGGAGGTACAATTCCACGTGGCTCACACGACGGATGTCAGGCTTTGCTTTCTCCAAAACAAGTTCCTTCCAGAGAATATTTTGCAGAGCCACAGTCGCTGAGTCCGGGCCTGACTCCACAGCATGTGGAGACAGATCTGGCAATACGAGACTAAGACACAGAGCGATATTGCTCACATGCTCGGATTTTTCCTGATGCAAATTCAAAAAATGCACAAAAGGACACAGTTCTGTTTGTTTTGTTTTAATTGTGTAGCATGAAGGGACTACAACTGAATTTTGTTGTGCAACCCTGTCCCTGACAATAAAAAAAACCTTCATATCCGGTAGTTCAGAATGGGGCAAAAGTTGCACACAGCTCATTGACACGAGAACAGCGTTGATCCAAAACAGTTTCTTGCTTATAATCAGACTTTTGCTCCAAATAATCACCTGAGGACTCAATGAGCTAACTCTGCATGAAGAGGTGGAAGTTGGCTCTGGTGAACTCCTGATGGATGGTCTCCAAAAGGCTGTCGTCCTGCTCGTCTCCCTCAAACCCTCCTTCTCTTTTCCCTCCTCCTGCCGCGCCCCGGATGGACGGCGGCGGCGGCTGGAGCTCTGGGGTGTAGGTGAAACTGAAGGACGTGCGATAGATCAGGCCGTCCGATCGGATGAGACACAGCGGGACGGTGATGACGCGTCGCAGACAGCGCCAGCCATCACTGAACGCGGAGACGTCAGGGATGACGCAGAGCAGAGATTTGGGAGACCTGGGAAGAGAAAACAGGATGCAATAAAATGTGGTGGTGCTGGGTTGACCTGGAAAACAGATCCTTCATTTCAACCAGACAAAGTATATGTTCCAATGGCAGCCATCACCATCCTACAGAAGTATTTCATATTATGCTTATGTACAAGGAATCTTTGCATATCTGCAACAAAGTCTCTCCTGATTGAAATGATTAAGATCAGAAGAATGGAGGTAATGGATAATCACAGATCTGTCAAATGTTAGTCAGGATAATGCTATAAAATTTAATACAACCAATACAATTGTAAAAGAATAGAGGTCTGATCCTTAATTTCTTTTGTGAAGAGTGCTTTTATGGAACCATCCATGTTATTTTGTGGCAATCTGGTTAAAAGAAACCCAAATTTATGATATAGACACCGGTCAAATTTGACCCAAGGACAACATGAGTGTTAAACCAATGGACAAGACAATGCTTAATGTGGACATCAAAACAGACAAAAATACTTTGCACATCTCTAACATTACATTACCTTACATGTCATTTAGCGGATACTCTTATCCAAAGCGATTTACAATTGCTATACAGTGAACCCTCGCTATATCACGGTTCACCTTTCACGGTCTCGCTGCTTCACGGATTTGCATCGTGCGTTGTGTTCTGCATTCTGCAACATAATCAATGGTGGCATGTCGGTTTATAAGAATCTTTTTTCCCAGAAGAAAAAAGAGCGACAACAACTACCGATAACTATGTTCTTCTCTCGAAAAAACACACCTGCACCGCGGGCTTTAGAAGAAAAACACACCTGCACCGCGGGCTTTAGAAGAAAAACACACCTGCACCGCGGGCTTTAGAAGAAAAACACACCTGCACCGCGGGCTTTAGAAGAAAAAAACGCTACAGAGCGGAGTCAGGATGCAGCGGCTCCGTCAGAAGAGCAGGGAAATACACAAGTTACTATTTTTCCTACTGTACTTTACTTTGTATTTGTTTTCATAATCAATTTTCATTTTCTCCCGTTCTAATCCAATGACTCTGGTCGCGGTGGATCGGGGGTCCGCAATTTGAACTGATCTCCGCAATTTGAAGCCTTCAGTTCGTATTGATGATTAAAATTATTATTTTACAGTACAGTAGTTATTTGTAAAAAATCGTTTATACAGTACTTTGATTTGTTAAACAAATGCTTGGGCCTGTAAAAAGGTTTTGTTCTTTGGTTTCAGTGTATTATGGAGTATTTCATCGTATAATAATGGTAAAAAAAAGGTTACTACTTCACGGATTTCACCTATCACGGGTTCTTCTTGGAACGTAACCCCCGTGATAAACGAGGGTTCACTGTATACTGTATGTCAGAGGTTGCATGCCTCTGGAGAAACTAGGGATGAAGTGTCGTGCTCACACATTGGACCTCCCACACCAAAGGCATGTGACATAGCCACTGCTCCATCACCACCCCACATGAGACCGATGGGGGACTTTGCAAGGTAGAAAGTGTGCGCCAGTTGATTTTGGTCTTTTAATCTGCACTTCTGTCGACTTTAATGAGACTTTTTAGGAGGTTTGTTTTGAATCTGAGGAGCAACAAGAACAACAGTGAAAAAAAACAGAGAGAGAGAGAGAGAGAGGGGTATAGGTATTATATGTATAAGTATTTCATTTAAACCAACACTACAGCTCTGGTTCGCATGGCAGCGGGGGATTGTGTTCCTAATTGGCTGCAGCTTCTCGTACAAACACCGCATTGTGGATGACTGTGTTAAATAAATACGGCTTTTCTCTACGCTGCTGAGCTGCTGCTGAGGGGAAGGATATTTGCAGAAGCTGGTGGCGAGCCGCTCCTAGCCAGAGACCCTGACTTACGATGCCTCAGCACTTTAGGTGTGGGGTCTGAGGTGGACTCTGACGTCAGAGAGGTTGTTTTGATCCGTGATGCATCATAAGAGACGCCTGAATGTCAAGCTGCTGCCGCGGCTCTCCGGTAACTTACAGACCCCGCACAAGAGTTAGAGAGAGCATTGTTCCCTGGAAGCCGAGCTGAGTCTCTCTGTGACTTCTGAATATAACATAAGCCCCTTTATGCTTCTCAGGTCCAGGCTTGGCTCCAACTCTTAAACGGATGAATGCAGGTAAGTTCAGTAGGAAAGTTCAGCAAGTTGAATGTCATAACTGTTGAGAATATTTTTAGTTAAACTTCTTTGGGAAAACTGCCCACCTTCTTTCCCCAACAACGTCCAGAGTCCCGGACAAATGAGGAGATTCAGTCTCTAAACCAAGCCATAATAAAAGTCTTTGAAACAGAATTGATGCCGAAACATTTGAATCTGTCACTGTTTTTATCGGCTCCCCTCTGCAGCATCCACCGCCACACTATAAACGCGCTACCCCCATTCAAAATGGATGGAAAGACCTGCATTTGGCTAGACCATCTGAGGACTTAGCTTAGCATAAAGACTGGAAACAAGGGTGAAAGGTAGCTTTTTACAGACAGCTAAAGTTCAGATTAAACAAACAAGCTAGAACGTGTTAATCAGAGAACTTGAAAGTGCTGAAAGGCAGATTTTACCTTTGGACAGAGCCAGGATGTAAGTTTCCCCATTAGCAGTCTTTGTGCTAAGCTAAGCAGCTTTCCCTTTCCGAATGAGCGGATACATTTTTGACATATTGTTACATTTCCTGAGTTATACATCAAACTTATTGGAGAGGTCATCCCTAACTGAAAGCTAGACGTCTTTTCCTAAACTTACAGATCTCTGCAAGACAACATGCTGCAGATCTGTTCTTTATTGAAATTCCTCAAACAAAATAACTGCTTTCAAATTCTGATGCAAATGAAATATAATTTGGGTTCAACCTGCTTGGATACGTAATATTTGGTGTGGAAGTGCCACTTAATTTGTCATAAAACGAAGGTCTATGAAGCTGGCTGCTCACAGACGTGATGAGCGGTCTCACTTAAAAAAGACAAAAACTTTAATTTGCCCTCTGTGCTGCTCCGCTGTACACCTGGAGCCTCTGTGGTAAAGCAGCATGAGAGCAAACGGCACAAAACAGTCATAAATAAAAGAAGTGGGGCCCCAAACTGATTGTGAAAGCAAAAATCCACCTACACAGAAGCTACTTGCAGTCAAATTCAATTCTCAAATGTAACACTCTATATTCAATACACAGCAAGAAAACTCACATGTACTTAAGAAGGATATTAAACGCAGGACTTTTACTCATCATGGAGTATTATTTACATGACTTCCTTAAAGAATCCGAGTACTTCTTCCTTGACTACAGGAAAAAAACTTTGAACTCAAACAGATAAAAAAAAACAAAAATACATATAATGTTCACCAGTCTTTTTTTAAATAACTACAGGTTTTGGTTCATCAAAAGAATCATCATCTTCTGTCAGATCTGTAGCGAGACGTGTTAAATAGACAGACACAAGGTATTTTCCCCAGAGAGCAAGCAGACAACAGACGACCAATAAAAGAATAATGATAACTGTCTTCCTGAGTGTCTGCAGGTAATACTGAACATGCACTGCACGCTTGTTAATAGACCGGTTCAGATTTCTTTGGCTCATGTTCGGTTTCTGGGGGAATTTCTTCAGAAGAATTTGCGTTTAGTGCAAGCGTAGTGTTCGGTTTGGTGGAAAAAAATAAGGTTCTGCTCAACTTCATAAATCTCCTCTCACACGCTGTCTTTCTGTCTCCTGTTAACTCACTTGAACATTGTCTCAGCCTCGCTGTTTCCGAACCACACTTTGAGATGAGGGCTGAGGTTTTCTCCCTGGATCTCCAACATGGCAACGTGTCCTCCACCATTCACCTGCAAGAACACACACACACAGACAGACACACAGACAGACAGACAGACAGACACACACACACACACACACACACACACACACACACACACACACACATTACCACATGGTGATGGAGGGAGTACCTTTGAATAAACAAATAAAAGTAATGATGGTGACAGATTATCAGATTCAAATCTGACGCTTTATTCTTGCTATGTTTGATGATGAAAAGAGACATTTTTGGCATCTTTTTGGAGCCGCAAAATATATTTGCGCCTTATAATGAAGGTACACCGTCTATTTAATCAACATTTAACACATTCAAAGAACGGCTTTGTCAATATTGAACAAAGTATTATGCATATCAATTCATCTGATATCCAACAAAATTAGGCGACAGCCAGCCAGTCACATGATGTCGGCTACCTAGCTCCGTGATGATATTTAGCATCACAGAGATTAGCTTTCTTAGGGCGTTCACAAACAAACTGACGTTAGCTTATCTGCATCGCCAGATCTCGCGAGATAGAGAGAGTTTCTCCTGATATGTTCATCTGGAAAATGCCATTTTAGTGTTAGCATGTTCTGCAGATATGTGGCTTGTAAAACACGGCTCCACTATTTACTTTGGTGACTATGAGGCAAAAGAATCGCTCACACTCTTTGTTCACGTTTACTTTAAATATGCATATACACAAATATATCACGTCCGTGTTATGACTGTTCACAGAGAAGATCTTGTAGGTCACGTGCCCATTGAATGGCAAGCCCACGTTCCATACTGTATATTTATATACAGGAAACTACTCTGAGTTGATGCATCTCGGTTCTCTGTCTATATGTATGAATGTTTCATGAGACAATGTTTCATAACTAATAGTTCTAAATGACCATTCATTAATATGGTGATTTTTATGGCAGTCTTTGCAGAGAAGGACAAACTGTAGAATAAAAGGCTAAGGCACACATTTTAGTGAAATTGTATGTTATGTACAATGATTATGCAAGAATGACTTTGGCCCACAACAATGATAAACAAAATGAAAAAAAAGAAAAAGAAATATCCGTTATTTACTTCGTTATTTTTATCAAAGCTATAGCCACTGGAGAGGGGTTGCAGGATGCAGAGCCCTGGTCTAAGTCCTGGTACCTGTCCAACTCACCTCTAACCCGGTCATAACAGGAAAAGGAGTAACTGGTGTCTGGATGCAGGAGGGACCCTGATTAAAGGTGAATTCCACTGCTTCCACTCCGATGATGGTCCAGCAGGACCCGTCGTTCAGCACCACTCTGCCCTGGTCTCTGCCGCTGGACGGGGCCTGGAGGGAAGGGAAGGAAAGGAAGACACAGATGGAGGAAAAGAGGGAACGGAAGACAAAAAAGGAAAGTGTGGAGATTAGGGCAGTTAAGGATGGAAGATTTGTTTGGAGAGGAAAAACAGAAAAGGTAGGAATGAGAGAAGGCAGAGGAAGACAGAAGGAGGGAGTGAAGAGAGTTGCAGAAAGAACAGAAAGAGGGGGCGAGTGAGGGAGTGGACCTGGTGCTGTATGATGGCGTCGTTGGATAAACACAGGTAGGAGTGTGGGTCGTCTCGGAACTGGAAGGCGCACTTGTGGAGCTGAGAGACCGGCTCGTCCACGTCCAAGATGGCGTGCTGCTTGTTGACCTTACGGATCACCTGCAGACACGAACGAGACGAGATCAATAATCTCACTGGACTAACATGATTAAATCAACAGAGATCTGTGTAACGGAGTTCTTTCACAAGGAATCAAGCAAAAGCACCACTTTAGAACTTGTGTTTACCTGAGATGTGCTCAGACGTTTCTTGAAATTGTCAATAACTGCATTTAAAAGCATAAAAATGACTTATCGACTAAAGAAATCTTAGTTGACTAATACCAAAACGACCGCTTAGTCAACTTGACTCCATCAAAAAACTCAGGAATGTTTTCAGGACTTCAGGAAATATAATTTCCTCTATATACTCAAGATAATATTGTCATGAAACTAGGAGCTCTTAGATTTGTCACACATATAATAAATATAATAAAAGCCAATATGATTCATCCGATGTGGAACGTGACTATAGGTACAGACATCAAATAGCTGTTGAGACATTTCAGTCTGGACTGACACACTCACACTGTCGTCCCACTAAAAGAGGACATCATCTGCTATTAGAGGGATGTTTGGGCTGATATTTTATGATATTTATAACAGAAAATGAGGGCAGAGAAAGAGAGAGAGGAGAATAACAAGCAAAAAAGGTCTCTGGTAGGAATTTAAAAGAGTATGGACACCTTAAAGTCCTGTATAATCTTATATTTACTGTATTTAGCTGCTTTATATTTGTGACTTACTACAAGAGGAGGGCATCTTCCTTCTGAGAAACATACATAACAAAACACATAATCAGAAATCACATTTATTGTATACTTATTAGAATCTCATGTGTGTATAATGAGCGCTGGGTTAGGCTGACATAACTTGAACTCTGACGGCTATTGAGGGAAATATGACAAAGCTTGAAGAACAATTAAAACTGTAATTAAGTTATCTTTCTCCTTTCACTAATAACAAAGCTGCACACTCCACATTGAGAGGAAAAGGGTTTATTAGTTGAGCCCCCACGGAAAATACTGAGCACCCACATGTTCCAGACTACCAATAGTCATTCATTTAAAATAACCATTGCAGTTGGTGCTAAGTGGTGCGTCTGTCATAGTGTGATTGGTTAAGTCATTCCCCTGCTCCTATCCACCAATCACAGCGGAAGAAAACGCCTCTTTAGTAATAATATTAATTTCCCACAAAGCTAATCGCTGTTACGTGCTAGTTAAACTTCTCATCTCCAATCTGTATTTGCGAGACGTGGCGCTGTCCTGAGTTGAAAGAGTTACTATCAATTAAATAGGCGTGTGTGTTCGTGTCGGCCGCTGTCTATTTCCTAAGGTTCTGAAATGCAAACATTTTTTGACTACTTTTCTTTTAAAGGGCGTGCGCCCGTGAGCACCCACGGAGGAAAACATGAATCGGTGCCTGTGGTCTGCACATCGCTGGAGGTTTCACAGCAAATCCCTTCTGGTGTCTCCAGACCTTGAGCCTGAATCCTAAGTATTAACTCATTCAAACACACGCTTTACTGCACCACACACAGAATATCTAAACCTCTATATAATGTAGTATATAAGTCTTTCCACCGCTGCTGATGCAGCAAAGCGTGCAGCGAAAAAGGCCTCGACCACAAAATCACATGGAGGTGTAACGTGCAGCGGCGGAGCTTGTTATGACAGCAGGTGAGGAGGAGAAAGAGTCAGCGAATTGTGAAGGCTTCTGCAAAGGGTTCCAAGTTTAACTTAAAGTGGAGGTCAGGCTCAGCAATAACAGCGTTTTTGGGGATTAGCGGGTTATGTAACAGCTGCACAGGCACACATCTGTAAGACATATAGGATCAGAGTGGTGATTGTGCCTTAACGTTGTGTTTAATCAGACCAGACAGCTTCACTCAGGAGAGCCTGTTTTCTCTCTTTGTATGGGGCTCCTCTTTGATGACACAACTTCTTTTCTTCCTTTTTTTAAGAAGGATCGACCCACCCTGCACCATCGTTGCACTACACCAGTGATTCTCAAACTTATTTCAATAATGTACCCCTTTTCAATTGTTTCTTTAAGCCAAGTACCCCATGACCAACACTAATCATTTGAGGCTTACTAGTTTCAAGTGAACGCACCGTCTGTGTTGTTTTTACGACAACGGCAGCTGCACGTTAGAATCCTCTACAGAGAAATACAGACATCCTTTACACCATTTAGCATTTTTAACCATGTTTAATCCAGCTGCTGTCAAAGGAAGTGTTAACTAGCATCACGTGCAGTGGTGCTTCTGTTGCCTCTAACGTCTGTTTCAGAGCATCAGAGAGAAGCGCAAAAGGCTTTTAATTGGCACTGCAATAGGCACATACCGGTGCTAACACGACACTTTCAAAACGGGGCCTGAGCTGATACTTAACAAAAAAAAGAAGAAGCGCACAAAACAGGATAGTTTGATAACAGTGAGGACAGTTCACCACTGCAGTCCTTTGCCAGGTCATTTTATCTCTAGAATTAACTTTTGTCTCATGGTCTCACAGACTCCAGAGTAAACTACTGTACATTTATGTGTGTGTGGGTGTGTGTGTGTGTGTGTGTGTGCGTCTTACCATGAGTGGCAGAGCAACTCCAGACTCAGTGCACACTAACTGGACCACACGGCCGTAACAGATGAAGCCCTCGCTCAGCACAAAGTCCCCTCGGTCAGCATGATGCTCCTCCACTAAACACACACACACACACACACACACACACACACACACACACACACACACACACACACACACACACACACACACACACACATCCCTTTTCCCTTACAAAAAAGCTTTTCTTAATTTGGCCTACTTTTCTACCAACACAAGTGTGTGTGTGTGTGTGTGTGTGTGTGTGTGTGTGTGTGTGTGTGTGTGTGTGTGTGTGGCGGTGATAGTAGAGAGGAGAGCGTGCAGACGGGTGAATGAATGAGGTTTGGGTTTTGGTGGTGGGAGGTCCGTGCACACCGGGCACTGTGTTAAATAAATAACCTCTCAGATCAGATCTTCAGACTTTTCCAGACGTGTTTGAGGGAATCGCTGCTCGCACAGTGACTGTATTTATTCCGGCTGGCCGGGTGGTGAGAGACGCCGTCTAGTGACTGGAAAGTAACGCGTTTACTCTTCATCCCTGTTTCAGTGTCTTTGTCGAAGGCTCTGTACTGTAGACTCCACAGATGCACTGGGTGAGATGCAGGGTACACGCTGCACAGGTCACCCGTCCATGACAGGGTTTATGATAAATGATTGTAAAACTTGGCTTAAAGACAGTAAATAAAAGATAATTTATGATTTTAGAAATTCACATTCAATTGGATAAACACATTGCTTTGGTTCAGATAATATATACACTTATTTTGTCCCTCGACGTTTGTTTTTGATGCATAACAAACTCCAACAAAGTTGGCTTGGGGAAGTCGGGGTGGACGGATGGGTCCAAAAAAAAGTCATAGCCTGTAGTTTGTCACGGTTGTAAAGCTCTGAATGTAGCACAGTTGCCGTGTTGTGTGTTTACTGCCACAGAAGAAGAATTAATCTTGTTCCTGAACGTTGTCTCGCTACCAGATGTTATGTGTTAGAGCAACAAAGTGGAGCTACAGTCAGCCAGTGTTCGGCTTTTTATACAGTGAGGGGGGGAGTCAACATACGTAACAGACGTAGAGTCTTGCCTGTTACGTCACCGTTAGGAAGGGGCCAGAGAGTTTGGCTGAACTGAACAAAACCTTCTTATTTTAAGCAGAAAAAGCTTATTTTTCACGTGCAACATGTGTATTGTTGGAAAAATGTTCTGCATTAACATAATATGCAGCACAAAAAATAAGAATGTAGCGTTGAACGTTAAAACTAAAGTGAATCTATAGAGAGATTTATCACACAATGACCTTTACACTGTGCCATAAGTCACACACACACACACACACACACACACACACACACACACACACACACACACACACACGCACACACACTCACACGTACCTACCCAGGGTGATGGTGAAGGCGGTCCACTGTCTGGCGCTGGCTATAAAAGCTCCTCTGTCCACTGAGAGGTAACGAGTGCTGACCGTCTGCGAGCGTAAACGGTTGAACAAAGCTACTCTGGAGCACGATGAGATACACACTGAAACACACACACACACACACACACACAGTATGACAAAGTCCCCTTTCTGCCTGCAGGAATGTGCATTTTATTGGTTGATGCCTCATTTGCAACCTGTTGGACACACACACCTTTTATCTTTCTATACTTGTTAAGACCACTGATTGACATAATGCATTCCTTTGCCCCTTACCCTAACCATCATTACGTGGTTATATACAAGCTAAATTATTACTTTACGTCAGTATAAGTACAAAAAGTGAATAAAAGATCCGTCCCAAAGTGAGGACAATGTCCTCCAAAACAGATCTCAAACTCAAATTGGTCCTGGCAAAGAGGACTGAGCTGAGACAGCAGATCAGGTTATTGTGTGTGTGTGTGTGTGTGTGTGTGTGTGTGTGTGTGTGTATGAGTATGTGTATAGGTTGTGGATAACACTGACACTTAACAAATGAATCCCTCAGTCAAACCTGAGACCAGTGTCTGAGTTTGTTCACAGAAGAAAATAGAGACTGAACACCAGAATCATGTCACAATGTATCATGAAATGCTTAAAAATCGATAATAAAAATGTTATTTAAGATCAAATACAATTAGTTTTGATTAGAGGACATGTCTGTTTTTTGCACAGTTTATATAAAGGAATATTTTTCATTTGACTGCAGCTCATTCTGTTAAGAAAATCCTGAAAAAAAACATATCGTCAACTTGAAATCGTGACACAAATGGCATCGTTACATCCTTAATGTGTCTGAAACTAAAAGTAAAAAACTATAGATAAGATTGAACTAGTTTGAACTAGATTGAACAGAAGCGCGACTCACGGTCGGCGTTCTTCATGGACTGTCTCTTCTGGGAGGGTTTGGAGATGACTTTGATCATCCGGCTCTGGAACGAACCCACTTCCTGTCTGTTGCCCAAGAAGAGTCGCAGCAGCAGGCAGAAGTGTTTCCTCTTGTCCTGATCAGAGATGAACAGAGACTTGGCACAGGCAAACATCTGAAGCAGAAAGACGAAGAGAGAGAGAGAGAGAGAGAGAGAGAGAGAGATACGTATATATTTTAGTATACTCAATGAATTGTATGTATGTATTTCTTCTCACATAGTTATCCTTGATGCTTTGGCAATATTTATTTATTATAATGTTATTTCTGACATTCATGCCAATAAAGCAATTTGAATTGAATTGAGAGATGAAGTGAGAGAGAGACAGAGAGAGAGAGAGAGTGAGAGAGAGAAAGAAAGTGAGAGAGAGAGTGAGAGAGAGAAAGAAACAGAGAGAGATGAGAAAGATAGTGAGAGATGGAGAGAGAAAAAGATGGAGATTGAGAGATGGAGAGAGAGAGAAAGAGATGGAGTGAGAGAGAGATGGAGAGAAAGAGAGAGAGTGAGTGATGGAGAGAGAAAGAAAGTTAGAGAGAGAGAGTGAGAGATGGAGAGAGAGAGATGGAGAGAGAGGGAGATGGAGAGAGGCAGATGGAGAGAGTGACAGATGGCGAGAGAGAGAGATGAGTGAGAGATGGAGAGAGTGACAGATAGAGAGAGAGATGGAGAGAGAGAGATAGAGAGAGAGAGATGAGAGAGTGACAGATGGAGAGAGAGAGATGAGTGAGAGATGGAGAGAGTGACAGATAGAGAGAGAGATGGGAGAGAGAAATGGAGAGAGAGAGATGGAGAGAGAGGGAGATAGAGAGGGAGATGAGTGAGAGATGGAGAGAGTGACAGATAGAGAGAGAGATGGAGAGAGAGAGATGGAGAGAGAGATGGAGAGAGTGACAGATGGAGAGAGAGAGAGAGATGGAGAGAGAGGGAGATGGAGAGAGAGAGAGAGATGGAGAGAGAGATGGAGAGAGTGACAGATGGAGAGAGAGAGAGAGATGAGAGAGAGATGGAGAGAGAGAGATGGAGAGAGTGACAGATGGAGAAAGAGAGAGATGAGAGAGAGATGGCGAGAGAAAGAGAGATGGAGAGAGTGACAGATAGAGAGAGATGAGAGAGAGATGGAGAGAGTGACAGATGGAGAGAGAGATGAGAGAGAGAGAGAGAGAGAGAGAGATGGAGAGAGAGATGGAGAGAGTGACAGATGGAGAGAGAGAGAGAGATGGAGAGAGAGGGAGATGGAGAGAGAGAGAGAGATGGAGAGAGAGATGGAGAGAGTGACAGATGAGAGAGAGAGAGAGATGAGAGAGAGATGGAGAGAGAGAGATGGAGAGAGTGACAGATGGAGAAAGAGAGAGATGAGAGAGAGATGGCGAGAGAAAGAGAGATGGAGAGAGTGACAGATAGAGAGAGAGATGGAGAAAGAGAGATGGATAGAGAGAGATGGAGAGAGTGACAGATGGAGAGAGAGAGAGAAGAGAGAGAGATGGCGAGAGAAAGAGAGATGGAGAGCAGGATGCGTCTCTAAAACCTCTGAGTAAAACTGTGTTAATAAAACAGAGTCTGAAGTATTGAAGTCTTCTTCTTGCATAACGTTCATTTAGTCCCATTCATTTTAAGATGGACGATAAAGCAGCTTTAGGACCTGTCAGTGAGGACGGAGGCTTAGCGATGCTAACCATGCTAACCATGCTAACACTGTGGACATTAAAACAGACCTCAACTTATTTTTGGGTGTTGTCCGTGTTTTCATCTTAAACTTTGACCCCCGCTGTGTGTTTTCTTTCTTGTTCAGCCCTCTTAACTTAAGAGGGAGTTTGATGCTTTTCTGTTCTGCGGTACATGCAGATGAATGGCGGCAGCATGCGGAGGTTCGTGTTTACCTGCTGGTGAACGTCTGCTGGATGACTCGCGACTTTCCCTCTTTAGCATTTAGCTTAGCGTAGCGCCATGAAACCATAAACAACACTGGCTTGGCCGCGTCATCCTCCCCCAGCTCTGCACACTCGGCGAAAATTGCCACCGCCGGTTTAAAAAAAAACAAAAAAACACCAAGACGGCGACGGCCAAATTGCCAAACTCACTGTTTCAAAAAGGCAGTCCACAAACCAATGGGTGACGTCAATAAATGTACGTTCTGGTTATTTTTACAGTCTATGAGAATATATAACTGAGAATGTGATTCTTATAAATAACACAAACTGAAAACTAATAATAAGATTCTGGTGATTTCTCCTGAGCATTTGAAAGATGTGCTGCCTGACACACTGTACAGTGATGAAAGTTTTGGTCACACTTGACATGACACTGTCATGAACGTGCCATAAAACATTATAAACAAGTCATAAACGGTTATGACGCAACCCTTTTTAGTAAGTGTCATTTTGTCATGACCATTTATGGTTATTGTTAGGGTTCACGCGTCATGACTGTGTCATGTCACTCTTATGTAGAAAACTCGTTACCAAGTTTCTCCTCGTCAGTAAATAAGCAAGAGGCCAGTGAACACACACAGCTGGTTTACAGCAGCGTAGTTCACTGTCAACAGCAGACTGTAATGAAACAGGTGATTGTCTCGTCTGTTTTAACAGACACGGAGACACAACAGGCTGCAGCTCTGAGGTCAGCAGCATTTTAGGATCCTCTTCCACAGCACCGACTGGATATAAAGATGGACGACGCGTCTCCACTTTCTCCCGCTACCAAAGTTATACATGTTGTAATTTTGGAGCCAGAGTCTGCCCAGTAGTGATCGAGCGGTGGAGCCGTGGTATCAAAGTCCCGCCCGTACAACCGCCAGACCAATATCAGGTCAATCCCAGCTGCCAATCATGACGTTTTAGCGTGTTTTCATAGCATCAAATAATTAATAAAAAACAAACTGATCAGAAAAATCAACATTTTACCAAGATAAACGTGATTAGAACTACCTCAAATGACAGAAAACATGTTTGGGACAAAGGGCAGTTTAAACTTCCAGAAAATGTCTCCGTCATTAACGGGATTTGACAGACAGGCTGGAGACTGAAACAGTCAAACACGCAGCAGACAGGTATGCAACAAGGCATTACATCACATCTCACACACACACACACACACACACACACACACACACACACACACACACACACCTCACCCTGGAGTTTGGCTGCTCATCGAAGACCAGTTTGAATGTGTCGGCCTGAGACTGACTGGCGTTGTCCAGACACATGTAACCACACACTCGATACACCGAGTCTCTGCAGCCAGCAGCTGGAGGGAGACGACCGAGAGGAGAGAGAAATTATTATTATAGAACATTTTTATAGATTTGCTTTCATGTGATGTCATCTTATTGTCGTCTTTTTAACCTATCATCTGTTAATTTAATTACATTTATTCATTTTAAGGTATTGATAATTATGTGCTTTTGTTTCCTCGGTCAAAAGCACTATTATGTTTTTCAAAGGTGCTATACAAAAAGTATCTGATTACCAGTCAGAATGGTTGCCAAGGAGAAGGTATTAGTCTTCTTAAAAATGCAAAAGCGTAACAAAATGTACCTAATAGAGTCATCAACAAACTTGAAGATGATAAGGTAACTGTTAAGCAATTTCATGCTGTGAATGTGAAAATGAACTTTAGGTACATAATGTTAGCAGTACTTCGTTAGCATAAGTTTGCTAGCCTTAGAATGGTTTCTGGTGAGCACAAGACAAGCATCTCGTGCACACCAGGAAAAACAATCCCCGTGTCCCTTTAGAGACGCCGTATAAAGAGCTGTACCGGTATTCTATGTTTTCTTCTAAACTGGACTTTTGTTTCACCTTTCAGATGGTCCTGCATGACTCTCCATCCATGGCCGCTGATGTAAACACAAGGAGGAGGGCAGAAGAACCTGTGAGTCACGAAAGAGTTCAGACTTATTACAGAATCTATTATGACCATTAAAATATGGTTAGACAACGCTTGCTTTTGTGTTTTAATGAAAACTCAACTCTGGAGTTTGGAAAAAGAAAATAACAGTAGCCTAATATTTGATAACAGTAACATTTGAACTAACTTTTTATTTAAAGAATTCTGTCAAATTCAATATTATTTATGGTTACCTATTTTTGCTATACTATTTTAATTACATATTCAATTTAATTTAACGTCACTCACTCTGCAATATTGTTCTACCGCACTTTACGTAACCTTCACTTGATGTCACTACATTTACCGTCTGCTCACTGTCTGCTGTTTGCGTTTTTGTATGTTTATTTGTGTGTTTGTTTGTTGTTGTTTTTTGTTTTTATTGCTTTTATTGTAGAAAATGCTGCTGCTGTGACAAGTAAATTTCCCCGCTGTGGGATGAATAAAGTATTATCTAATCTAATCTAATCTAAAAAGTGAGTATACTTAAAATTTCTTTCATGCTTATTCAGCTAACTGTCTGAAAAGCTGTCCTCAGAAGCATTCCCGAACCTTTTCTCGGTGCCGTAGGACTTCTGAGCGACCTTGGCGTGCAGGATGGTGACAGTCTGGTCTGCGTGAGCTTCTCTTAGTGGTTCCCTCGTTATTCCCAGTAACTGAGAGCCTTGAAACCGCAGGTCCAGGCTCCTGATTGGACAGAAATGTTATCAGTCACAAACAACCAGAAAATATTTTGTATTTGTGGGTTCAAATGGTGAAACCAAAACGTGTTTCCCTGTAAAGAACACTGACTGAAACACAAGTTAACTACAGTAGACTTTGACTCAGGGCCCTGTTTTAACGATCTAAGTGCACGGCGTGTAGCGCCTGAGACAGGTGCGTTTAGGGCGTGTACAAATCCACTTTTGCTAGTTTCACGTCGGAAAAAAGGATCCCTGGGCCGGGTGCATGGTTCAAAAGGCCTGCACCTTGTGGTTTACATGAAGTCATAGGTGTATTTGGGCGTAACATGCAATAAACCAATCAGAGGTCATCTCCCATTCCCTTTAAAAGCCAGGCGCGTTTGTACCTTGGAGCATTGCTGTTGCACATGCAGTTAGAGAACAAATGCCGTAAACACAACATGACATCATACCGTGTGTTATCTGTACGCATTTTGAGCTATCCGCGTGCATGTCTACATACACGTGCACGTACACATACGCGTCACTTTTGTGTTATCACGAGAAGAAAACGACGGTTGAGTTCAGGAAACATGCCACACGAGCCACGATCCCCGATCTCCTGGATGAAAGTCCTGTGTTTTACCGAACCACCAGCCCAGCACACCTCCCTACACGGATTTTCGCCCTTTCATACTACTCGCTACGGCGTTAATTCACATGCTATTGCAAAGTAATGTAAATTCCCTGGAAGAACCAAGCAGGCCTGCCTTGTTGCACGATCCAAATTTTCTTCAAAACTTGACATTTTCAGCGTGTGGCTTGCTAGCTCGAAGTTTGTTGTTGTTTCCATAAGAGAACGGAGTTAGACAAAAGCAACCCACATTACGTTATATGATTATTCTGGAAATGAACTTGTGTCGATCCAGGCCATCTCTCTCTAAACTGACAGAATTATGACATTTCTACTCATGTGTCTACTGGATCAAAAACTATTAAAATCAAACAGAGTATTGCTGCTGCAGTTTACCCCCTGTCATCAAGGTCTGTAAGTCTTGCTCCACGCTGTATTAATTCCCCAGTTTGAGCAATTAATTTGACATTCGTTGTTGGTGATTTGATTAAAAAAGAAACATGTTCTGCAAACTCATCTGTGTGATTAGATTTCCAAAGTTCAAGTGAACAGCAGGTACGCGATCGAAGGAACAGAAACATCAGCAGACCGAGCAGCTCCGTGTGGCTCTGCTAACAATAGCAGCTGTCACGTTAGCTGTGTTTGTTCTCTGCAGTAACGATGTAATGAGGAGTTACTGCCCGGGGTGTGTGCCCGGGCGCTGGAATGCTACTCACAATGAAGACTGTTGACACGAGAAGGAGAGGGGGGGGGGGAAAAGCAAAAAAATATTTTTTTGTCACAAAGTGTTGATGAATGAGTGCATGAAACACATCAATGAAAATTTGTCGAAATGATTTTCGTAGCACAAATATGCTGAAGACTGAAGTTTTTTTTCCTTACAGAAATAGTTCAACATTACTTATTTGTTTTTCCGCCCTGCCAGGAAAGAATCATGCTACATACATTATGCTTTTAGGCTTTTTCATTTTCCTTTATTGTGCTATATTTTTTGTGCATGCTATAGGTTTACAAAGTGAAAAAGTTCAAAACGCCCCCCCCCCAAAGGGACTTACCATCTCCAACAAAACTGCTCCAAACAGCTCTATTGTAACACGTTGTAATGCTCACCTAGCTGCTAGCGTGGCACGCATACTCTGCTTCTGACTGGCTAGTAGTCCTTACCTAGTTACTGCACATGTGCGACTCCCAACAAAGATGGAACAGAAGTGAGATCTGAGAGAGAGTCACTCTGTAGCTAAAACAGAGAGCTCAACACACAGGGTGAAAAGAGGAGCTGCAGCAATGTAAAGTACATCAAAAATATGGTGTTTTTTGAATATTAAACCATGTAAAGCTATTCTGATATATCCTCTAAATACAATTATGAACCTGAAAATGAGCCTAATATGAGCATTTTAAGTAAAAACACAACTTTAACTTTGGAATTTAGATGCTGGTAGGTGGACAAGTCTTGCATTGCCAGACCTATCTCCACAGCGCTGTACGCTATGACTCAGGCTGTTCTCATGAACCATTCAAACATATAACATAGCTACAAAAATTAAAGAATTCTGTCAGCACCACATTGACTGCTGCTGTTTAAGAGCGCGAAGGGGGAAGCAGGAAAGTGAAGTTCATGTCCTGGAAGAAGTTTAGGAGAAAACACAAGAAATTCACCCAGGGAATGGGTGTTTGTGTCCCGGGATTACTATTTAAGGGGACCGGTGTTGTAAGTGTTGTTTAAACATGTAATGTGTTATAATGCATAATTAATGCACAATTCATAGTAAATTTAATTTATGTTTATGGTTTCATTGCACTCAGTACGAAATGTGTTTAATGTAAAGGTACTGTAGATTTAATAGTTAAGGATTTAGTCTATTGTGTTTTGTTTTTGTTTTCCTCGGAACTAAAGTGTGGTTGTGGTTTCCACTACGACAGAATTTGTTGACGGACATTAGAAAGGTCTTGCATTAGCGCATGTTACGGTGCTCAATAAGCTAAGTTGCAGTTGGCCAAACAGTAAAGCACTTTCAAAGGACAAAGAACTCTTTTCAGGACAAGCAGCCAACGAGGTACTTTGTTTTTTGTCTTATATGTGCACTTTATTTATATACCTTTTGTTTACTTATGTAATGTTTAATTTATTGACATGCTTACTATGTTCACCCATATAGTTCTCACGGCGTGATGTGGATAAATTGCCAAAGAAAGAAGCAAGCAATAAACGCCCGTTCAAAAGAACCAACCTGTGTCTGTGTTGTCGTGAAGAGAGCTATAGTGAGAACTCGCCCGCTCAACACGGGTAGGAGGAGACTATAAGACGCCGCCGCGACACCGACTCTTCAACACGGCTAGGAGGAGACTATAAGACGCCGCCGCGACACCGACTCTTCAACACGGCTAGGAGGAGACTATAAGACGCCGCCGCGGTACAGACTCTTCAACACGGCTAGGAGGAGACTATAAGACGCCGCCGCGGTACAGACTCTTCAACACGGCTAGGAGGAGACTATAAGACGCCGCCGCGGTACAGACTCTTCAAGACGGGTAGGAGGAGATCACAAGACGCCGCCGCGGTACAGACTCTTCAAGACGGGTAGGAGGAGATCACAAGACGCCGCCGCGGTACAGACTCATGAAGATTACAACATAAGTTTGAATCAAGACCTATACATTTTGCGCTTAACAAAGAGTATTGATAACCAAACCTAAAGGAGCAGTTTTAAAGGGTACTTTTGCTGAAATTAAGCTATTCCTTATGTAAATTCATTTCTAAGCACACCGATTAAGGTTTACAACATGTTAACCGGTGCCTAAGTAATATGCTTTATTTTCATATTTGTGAAATATAAGTAAACTTGAAGGGTAGCTACAATTTAATTCCTTTGATGTATGCTAATATTGAAGTTTAAGTTTAAAAATGAGGCTACTCACTTATTCTTTACACAGTTGAGATATTCATATTGTTTAACCTTCCTAGTAACACACATTTAGACTTACTGTAACTCATTCACACAGCTTAACGTAAATTCAACTCAATAATTACATACACTGTAGACATCTCAAAATGTCAGACACAAGCACTGAGACCTGCCGTAAAAATACTCTATCACCTGCTCAACCTGAAGCTACAGATACTGAGTCTACAGAAGAAGTGGAAAGAATACGAAGAAGTGAAAGAACCCGAACTCTAACAGAGAAAGGAAAAGAACTTGAAGAAGAAAGGCTGAAAGGTGTTCAGCGTCGGTACAGAATCATCCATGAGAAATGGAAGTATCATGCAAGAATCGGCAAGGAGATATTGACTGATGCGGCCTCTGAGGAAGAATTAAAGGAACTGATTGGGAATATAAAAGGAACCTGTTCTGACGTACAGACAATTTATGAAGAGTTACGTCGAATGCAAACTCCTGAGCCAAGCCTGCGACGCAGAGTTGACCTGTGCCTATCGCTTTCAGAGTTCATCATTCAAAGGGCAGAAAAACAACTTAAAGGGCATTCTGCAGATGAGGAGGATGAACCTTGGCCTGATGTCGGTTCGATCCTTGACTCAACAGGTTCTCTATCAAAGCCACCCTCTCGTCATTCAAAATGTAGTTCTACTCGCTCTAGCATCCACTCAGTCAAAGAAATGAAGCTGCAGCCGAAGCTGCCGCATCCAAGGAAGTGTTGGCAGTGCTGGATGAACAAGAAAGGGAAGAGACAGAACTTCAAAGGCTAGAGGCTGAAGGTAAACAGCTCCTAGCACAATTTGAATCTGAGAACCTAGCAAGAAAACAGGTAATGCAAGAAAACGTAGAAAGCTTGAACGCCTGGAAGAAATAAAGAAGCTAAATGCTGCAAGGGCTCGAATAAGGGTGTACGACCAAGTCGAAGAAGGCTTAGAGCCAGTTGACTTTCTACATGAAGTTGAACCAGCAGGAGAACTTCAAGTTCTTAACTCCTCAATTTCCCCAGTCATTCCTCAAGCACTGCCAGTCAAGACACAAACCCTCCATGCCTCAAGCCCCCTTTTCATCCCTCAACAACTACTGGTTACAAACCAAGCTCCCAATTCTCAAAGTCCACAATTTGAACCACAAGCCCTACCAACTCCAATGTCACACGGACAGAGTAGCTCTGATCTAGTCAACATGCTAGCAGAAGCCATTAGTTCCAATCATCTCCCAACACCAGAGCCTGCAGTATTCACTGGAGATCCTTTGAAATTCAAAGACTGGCGCCTATCTTTTGAAACATTAATAGACAGGAAAAACATTCCAAAAAATGAAAAACTGTATTACCTAAGAAAGTACTTAGGGGGTAGCGCTATGAAAGCTGTTGAAGGATTTTTCCTTCTAGGTACTGGTGCAGCGTATGACTCAGCCTGGCAGTTGTTGGAAAAACGTTTTGGAGACCCATTCATAATTGGGATGTCCTTCAGAGACAAGCTGCACGGATGGCCAAAAATAAGCTATATGAGATAAAAGCCTTTGTTGATTACTGTGATACGCACTTCCTGGAACTCAACGTTAAGAAAACTAAAGAATTAGTTATAGATTACAGGAGAAATAAGATCACAGCTGAGGCAGTGGAAATCAAAGGTGTAGAAATAGAAAGAGTGAACACATATAAGTATTTGGGCGTTGTTTTTAACGACAGGCTAACATGGTCTGATCATGTCGACTCACTGATGAAAAAATTAAGTCCACGGGTCTACTGTATGAGGAAGCTGCAGTTATTTAAGGTAAACACGGATGTGGTGAGAATGTTTTTTATGTCAGTCATATGTAGTGTTTTGAGTTACTGTGTGGTGGGGTGGGGGGGAAATGCTGGGGTAACTGAGAAGGCCAGAATTGATAGAGTGATTAAAAGGGCTGGGAAAATGGTGGGGGAGTTAAATACAGTGGATCAGGTATATGACAATCATCTGGTAAAAATGGCAGAGAAAATAATGAGAGACCCGGGTCACCCTCTTCATGGTAATCTGACTGGTAGGGTTATAGAGCGTAGTGGTAGGCTAAGACCTCCTGTGACACAAACTAAGCGGTATGCTCTCTCTTTTGTACCTCAGGCTATTAGACAGCACAACAAGCACTTTAAACGTACATTTTTATAAGTTTTTATTTATTTTTTTAAATTGTATTTATGTATAATATTGTAGTGTATTTGTGGTAATGTATTTGTTCTCTAGTTTTTGTAGGGGGGGATGGCGAGTGTGAGCACTGTAATTTCCATTTTTATGGATGAAATAAACTTGACTTGACTTGACTTGACTTGACTTGCTCTAAGAACGGTTGTGAGCTAAGAGATTTTGCAGATTTTCTCAGGAGCTGCGAAGCTGCAATGCCTCACATTAAGTCACTGAATGTTCTTAACGACTGCAGTGAGAGTCAAAAAATTCTGCTGAAGTTGCCGGATTGGCTGGTATCCAGTTGGAATCGCAAAGCCATGGAAGCCAGACAAGCAACTTCTGAGTACCCTCCATTCAAAGTGTTTGTAGACTTTCTATCGAAGGAAGCCGATCTTGCTTGTGATCCTATTTCGTCAATACAAGCTCTTAAGTGTATGGAAACCGAGAAACCAAGGCAGCCGCGAAGTCAAACTATTCAAGCAAAAACACTGTCTACAAACACAACGCAGAGCAACATCTCCTCATGCGTCTTCTGCAAAAGAACAGGACATGCCCTTGCTAAGTGCAGGAAGTTCATTGAATGGACGGTTCAAGATCGTGTTAAATTTGTGCAAGCAGAACAACTTTGCTTTGGATGTTTGAAGACCGGTCATCAGTCAAAAATGTGTGATAACAAAGGCACATGTGAAATATGTCAGAAGAGACATCCAACATGTTTGCATGATGACAAATTTAAGCAAAGGTCAACACCCCCAAGAAGAGATGACCACACAAAGGACGGAACAGATACCAGAGAAATAGCTGCAACAGCAACTACCAACAGAGTCGTACAAGAAGGCTTGAACACACAAACGTCCCCAATTGTACCAGTCTGGGTTTCGTCCATTAAACGGCCGGATCAAGAAGTTCTGGTCTACGCGCTCTTAGACACGCAGAGCGATACAACCTTCATCCTAGACGAAGTGGCCCATGAGCTCAACACATACAAGGAAAGTGTCAGCTTGCGTCTGTCCACAATGTCCTCAAGGTCAACAGTCATACCATGCCACAAACTGACAAGTCTACAGGTGAGAGGATACAATTTGGAGAAAAGGATCCCGTTGCCACCACTTTTCACACGAGAGTTTATCCCTGTTGACAGATCGCATATTCCAACTGCTGAAACAGCTCTAAAATTGCCTCATCTAAAGCAATTGGCGGACAAGATTCCACCACCACTGGACTGTGAAGTAGGTCTGCTGATAGGCTATAATTGTCATCAAGCCCTTCTTCCAAGAGAGATCCTGTGTGGCAAAGAAAATCTTCCATATGCACAACGAACTGATCTCGGCTGGAGCATTGTTGGCTGCTTGAATCCAACAAGTGACTACAACGACGCAATAGGACTCAGTCACAGAATTATAGTGCGACAAGTGACACCTGCTGTGCAGCCATCCGTGGAGTTGAAGAAAGAAGTACACTTTGTCTGCAAAACTCGAGTCAAAGAGATCAACTCAACAGACATAATCAAGGTCCTTGAATCTGACTTCACAGATCACACTACAGATGATAACCCAGTTTCACAGGAAGACCTTCTCTTCTTGTTTAAAGCGAAAGAAGGCATCAGGCAGAAAGAAGACGGCCATTATGAGCTCCCGCTTCCTTTCAAGACGGACAAACCCAATCTACCAGACAATAAACAATGTGCAGTTCATAGGCTCGCCTCATTAGAGCGAAGACTGAAGAAAAATAAGCAATACTACGAGGATTATGTCCATTTCATGAACGACATTATAGCTCGAGGAGATGCGGAGAAGGTCCCACAGCTCGATCTCAATAACCAACCAGCATGGTACATACCACACCACGGAGTTTACCACCCCCACAAACCAGGGAAGATTCGTGTGGTTTTCGACTGTTCTGCACGCTACCAAGAAACCTCCCTGAATGATCATCTCCTGACGGGGCCAGATTTGACTAACACATTAGTTGGAGTGTTATGCCGATTTCGAAAAGGTCCAGTTGCCATAATGTGTGATGTTGAGAAGATGTTTCACCAGTTTCACGTTGCAAAGGAACATCAAGACTACCTACGGTTTCTCTGGTGGGACAAAGGTGATCTGGACTCCAACCCGTCAGTGTTCAGAATGAGGGTGCACCTGTTTGGGGCAGCTTCATCCCTGGCTGCTCAAACTTCGGACTTAAGCATCTGGCATCGCAGGGTCGTGGAAGATTTAGCGAAGAGTCCATTAAATTCATCCAGAGAAGCTTTTACGTTGACGATGGCTTAATAAGTGTATGGTCATCTGCTGAAGCCATACACCTGGTGGAGGAGTCAAGAGCCTTGTGCAGAACAGGAAACCTCCGACTACACAAGTTTGTGTCAAACGACAAAAAGGTCATTGCTGCAATACCACTTCCAGAACGTGCCCAAGCCAAAGATCTAGACATGGCACTAGGAGAGCTTCACATCGAGCGAGCGCTTGGAGTTCAGTGGTGCGTTGAAGCTGATGAATTCCAATTTAGGGTTGTAGTCAAAGAAAATCCACTGACAAGGAGAGGGGTTCTCGCTACTGTCGCCTCAGTCTATGATCCGTTGGGGTTTGTGGCTCCTTTCATACTAGTTGGCAAACAGATCCTTCAAACGTTATGCAGAGACAAAGCAGGCTGGGACGAAGATCTCCCAGAGCACATTTTTCCACGATGGGAGTTATGGCTCAAGGATTTGCCTCACCTCGCAGCTCTAAAGATTCCAAGAAGCTACATTCCATCAAGTTTTGGCAAGGTTAAGCAATATGAGCTGCACAACTTTTCAGACGCAAGTTTCAATGGATATGGTGCATGTTCATATCTTCGAGCCATAAGTGAAACGGGACAGATTAGTTGCTCACTCGTCATGGGGAAGGCAAGAGTAGCCCCTACCAAGCAAACAACTATCCCAAGACTTGAATTGTCGTCAGCTGTGACTTCGGTCCGAAATGGTGACTTTGCCAAACGGGAGCTCGAGATTGAAAACTTGCAAGAGTGTTACTGGACAGACTCAAAGGTGGTCCTCGGCTATGTGAACAACGACGCCAAGAGATTTCACACCTTTGTAGCAAACCGGATCCAACGTATAAAATCAAGCACAAATCCTGAACAATGGCGGCATGTCAGTTCTGAGAACAACCCAGCCGACAGCGCCTCAAGAGGACTGAGTGCAGTTCAGCTGAAAGAGTCTAACTGGCTGAAAGGACCCAAATTTCTTTGGCAGCAGAGTCTACCACGTGAAAGGCAAATGGTGGGAGAAGTAGAACCGACAGACCCGAACTTCGCAAAACCTATGTCCACACAGTCAGGACGGAAGAAGTAAATTCAATGGCAAACCACTTCATTAAGTTCTCTGACTGGTCCAGAGCAGTAAGAGCTGTCGCCAGGCTTCAGAGATTCATCAGGGAATTTAAGGGACTTCAGTCAAGAACGAATGAAGCAACCAGTCTTGAAGAAAGAAGAGAAGCAGAAATCTTCATTATTAAACTGGTGCAGGAAGAAAACTTTGCAGAAGACATTCACAAAATCAAATCTCAGAAAGTATCTACCCTGAACAAGCGCAACAAGTTGCACCAATTAAATGCCTTCTTAGACAAGGAAAACGTTCTCAGGGTGGGAGGACGACTATCCCAATCAGCCTTGCATCACAACATAAAACATCCCGCAATACTTCCAAAAAATCTCATGTGTCAGCGCTGCTTGTCAAACATCATCACGAGCGTGTTTGTCACCAAGGAAGAGGCATGACTATGAACGAGTTGCGTGCAAATGGAATATGGATCTTGGGATGTGGAAATGTAGTCTCCTCACACATTTATAAGTGTGTACAATGTAGGAGATACAGAAGAACCACAGAAGTTCAACAAATGGCAGATCTGCCAGAAGAGAGAACAGAGACATCACCTCCCTTTACTTACTGTGGTCTTGACTGTTTCGCCCCTTCGTCGTAAAGGAAGGAAGAAAGGAATTAAAACGATATGGATTGTTGTTCACCTGCTTATGTTCTAGAGCAGTACATATTGAGACACTGGATGATTTGACAACAGACGCCTTTATAAATGCACTTCGTGCACTTATAGCTATCAGAGGTCCTGTACGCCAATTGAGATGCGATCAGGGAACAAATTTCGTGGGTGCCAAGAGAGTGTTTTCTGAGTTGCTTAAGGGGATGGATCAAGAACGTCAACGAGCAATCGGTTGTGAATTTGTAATGAACGTCCCATCAGCAAGTCATATGGGTGGAGTGTGGGAGCGCCAAATTCGAACAATTCGAGTATTCTCACTACCATGCTCGACAAGTCCGCAAGCAGACTTGACACCACAACTCTAAGGACATTCCTTTACGAAACAATGGCTATTATAAATAGCAGGCCACTAAGCGCTGAACATCTTAACGACCCTACCGGTCCAGAACCTCTCACTCCCAACCACATACTAACCATGAAATCATCAATCATTCTCCCCCCGCCTGGGCAGTTTGGCAAAGAAGACCTATATCTATGTAAAAGGTGGAAAAGAGTGCAGTTCCTAGCCAATGAATTCTGGCGAAGATGGAAACAAGAATACCTACTAAACCTACAACAACGCCAGAAATGGCAAAGAACATCACGAAACTCACAGGTAGATGACATTGTGATTCTACAAGATGACAGCTCACCAAGAAACGAGTGGAAGCTTGCCAGGGTTGTGGAAACTTATCCCAGTGCAGACGGCTTGGTGCGAAAGTTGAAGCTACTAATCAATGACACTACATTTGAAAAGGAAAACCACACACTAGATCAGTTTACCTTGAAAGACCCATCCACAAAATAGTTACCTTACTAGAGGCTAACTAAAGTCCCATACATATGGTCACATGTATTCAGACTAAAACATTTTTGATTATTTTCATAATTTTTGGTAGAGGAAATCCCACATTTTAAGTTGAGTGATTTGGTGGGAGTGTAAGTGTTGTTTAAACATGTAATGTGTTATAATGCATAATTAATGCACAATTCATAGTAAATTTAATTTATGTTTATGGTTTCATTGCACTCAGTACGAAATGTGTTTAATGTAAAGGTACTGTAGATTTAATAGTTAAGGATTTAGTCTATTGTGTTTTGTTTTTGTTTTCCTCGGAACTAAAGTGTGGTTGTGGTTTCCACTACGACAGAATTTGTTGACGGACATTAGAAAGGTCTTGCATTAGCGCATGTTACGGTGCTCAATAAGCTAAGTTGCAGTTGGCCAAACAGTAAAGCACTTTCAAAGGACAAAGAACTCTTTTCAGGACAAGCAGCCAACGAGGTACTTTGTTTTTTGTCTTATATGTGCACTTTATTTATATACCTTTTGTTTACTTATGTAATGTTTAATTTATTGACATGCTTACTATGTTCACCCATATAGTTCTCACGGCGTGATGTGGATAAATTGCCAAAGAAAGAAGCAAGCAATAAACGCCCGTTCAAAAGAACCAACCTGTGTCTGTGTTGTCGTGAAGAGAGCTATAGGTGTTTTAACCCAAACCTAAAATTAAATCTAAAATTAACCATCTGTTGTTGGCTAAACTCTATGGCAACGGCCAACGAAATGACTGACACCTCATGGTGCTCTGTAGCCGCCTACCAGTCCTCTTTTCTCGGCTAAATTTAACTGTAAAGACTGATAAATTGAACTGTCATGTAACCGGTCGTGCTAGCAGGCGTTAGCTTCATATTTAACACACGGACACGAGAATGGGATTTATTTAAAGATCTAACTCTCAGCAAGAAGTAGATAAATAACTATTCCTTTAAACCATTTTCAATGCATAAAAATGTAAACTCTCTGCAGGATATTAGACCCAAAGCCCATGAAGACCTTTCAAAATAAAATAAAAACGTTTATTTTGCAAATCCTATGCAAGAAAAAAGACATGACATAACTGAGTGACTAAACAAGAAGAACATTCAGGCTTCTAGCTGTGCGTCTGATTGTCGTGCGAGAGAAGAGGAGAGCGCCCCTCTAAAGGCAGCAGGGTGCTGGTTTTAACAAGGACAGCCCAATAACACGACCGTCACACAGTCGCAACACACAGAGAACACGACTGATCTGACGTTCAGAGGCCAGCAGGGTCAGGGCCAAACAACAAGGGTCCATGTTCTCCTCTGCTCGTGAAATCCCAACAAAGATCTTCAATTTCAGTGAAATGTGGCTGCAGCTTTCTGTAGAAACATTTTCAACCTTTCTTCAAGTATTTCTAAAATGTGGCGCATGGAGAAAAGTTTCCCCCAGACCAACTGAGTATCTTTGCGTTGGTCTCTAACATCACAGTGTAAGATGGATTCTGCTTAGACCGCTGAACTTTTTCCTTTTTTTTCATGCAAACAAGTGATTTACAAATGATTAAAAGGTGATATTAAAGGAGCAGTTTTGTCTTTTAGCTGCCTCCATGTTCCCATCACCCACAGCTCCCCGCTCAAAGAAATCAGACAACTTTTGCTGGCTCTATTGCTGTTGTTCAAACTACAGATTGTACTACCACATTGTTTTGTATGCCTGCCTCCATGGAGACAGGGGCGGCTCCTCACCACTCAACAATCAAAACAGATGAAGAATTGAATAGTGTAATGCTGGAATCAGACATTCTGGGATCCTTTAGGTGGTTACCATGAACTATTTGTACATATAACTACTAAAAGTAAAGCACTGTAATTCCTGTGTATTCCATGTATTTATCACCGTATGCACCACCTTGACTGCTGCTGTATAAGAGCGCTGTTGACTGTATAGGGAGGAGGTCGGTGGTGGACGGATGGGCCATTAAACGCGCTTTCAAGCAGGGGGAGAGGGGTTTGTGTCCTGGGAAAACAAAAGATTTTCACCCAGGAAACACATGATGGTTTCCCAGGAGTGTTTTTACCAAACTACGACCATTTCCCTTAACGTTTTGGTGCCTAAACGGAGCTGGCGTCGCGACACGACACTCACTTTTTGTCGGCTAAACTCACCTACCATGGAATTTACGGTGTATAGAGGAGGAAGACCACAGCCGGGTGTAAAGCACCGCCAGCCGGTGAGGATAGCAGCGCAGAGCTGCCCCGTGCTTAGGAACTAATGGTGGTCCCACTGTAAATGTGCACCGATGAATTTCACATTGATCTAAAAAGAAACTGGAAAAAACTGTCTGAGCACTGAGTTTGTGCAACATTGACAGAGTTTTGTGCAATACATTCTCTCCCAACTCGTAAAATACGGGCGCTTGGTCAGGAAGCCTGTAGCGTTGTCATTGACGCTAAAAGTCTCCCTTAGCGTCAGATCTAAATGCGCTTTATTTTCGTTATTTGCGTCTCTTTGACGCAGTTAGGTTTACAAAAAGATCGTGGGTGGGCTTATAAAAGGTACGTTTCCGTGACACATGGGACAAGAACGGGACAGTTGGGTTTAGGAAGACATGGTGGGTTATGGTGCTGGTTATAAAATGACCAGCAGTGACACGCGGGACCCAAACCCCGGTCTCCCAGGTTAAAGTCCTGTGTTGTTTGATCCATCCACCAAATCAACCCCCTTGTGCTGAATTTTGGCCTTTAATACTACTCGCTACCGTTGTTGCTCTTAATACTACGTCACCTTAAAGCACCGCGGAGCGGCTGCTCTGCCCGGTGCGTTCCATAAAAAGCGTGCTTTCTGCGTCGTATCTGATGAGTTATGAGTTGGGAATGAGAACTGGTTATTTTGTGACTGACATGGCAACGTTACTTGGGAAGCAACGAGCCAAGAGCATTCTGGTAAGTTTTCTCTGATATTGATCTTCTCTTTATGAAAAGACCATCTTTTCAGCAGTAAAATCCTTCTTTAAAATTGAAAAACTGACATGCTGGTTACATCCTAAAAGCTATCTACTAAACAAGCAGCAAACTAAATTATCCAAACACAGAGGTTAAACTACCATCCGTCTTTTAAATCAAACAAACATCCTCTCTATATGTGTGCTGAGGCTCACAGTGTTGATATTGATATTTAAGCTGCATTATTCTTCAGTCAGTCCTGATATCTGAATGTTTAACGTGCAAACCACAAAACTTCAACATTACAACTTATGAAAATAATTGGTGGCACATTTTGTTCCTGTCTTTCTGCCAGGCAACATAATCAAAACTTCATTTGGATGCATCGTGAAGAGCTGAACATGCTATACACGTGTATATGTCTATTTCCATTCAAAACATGGCTAAATACTCTTCATTCTGGCCCTGACGTCGCTCCTGCGCTCACAGAATGCTACATGTATTCAGAGGAGAGCTCCTTGTAAGGAAGGAAAGTCTGCCCGGTGAGCTGTATACTGACTGTTTTGTTCATATATGAGGGGAATCCCCCTGACCCAGTACACCTCTCTCCACGGTCCACAGTTCACACTCGACTGGCGGTGTGTGTGCTCAGTAGACCTTTCTCTCTTCAAAAGGTCAGAGGTCAGCGTGTCGGGAGCTCCGACCCTCTGGCATTTCGCACCGAGAACACAGAATGGACAGAAGGAAGAGCAAAGAGGGGGAGGGGAGGAGAGGAACGCACTTTGACCTCCAAAAATGTCCATTTTCTGGTTTGGTACGAGGTTCAGTCCTCGTACCTAAACCCAAGAATGTAACGGTTAACTTAAAGCTCGAGGTTTTAAACACAAATCGTTAATTATGTGAAACAGTCACAGTTTGGTTATGTTTATGCAACAAAACTACTTAGTTAAGTTTAGAAAAAGATGGTGGTTTAGGTTAAAATCAGACGATCCTTAATTTCCTGAAGGTTATGCACATGGAGCTGAACGTGACGTGACTCAGTTTTTCCTGTTAGTTCCATAAAAAAAATGCCATTTTCTTTTAAAACAGGACAAGAACCCCTGTCTCCTGGGTGAAAGTCCTGTGTTTGACCCATTTACCACCCCAAACGACTTATGGGGGCCTTTTTGGGGGGAGGACAGTCTCAAGGAGTATTTTCTACTACAGCAGAGGTCCTTAAACAACACTCAGTGCGTTTACATATAGTTTAAAAAAAACAATTACATTTGGGTTAAGGCAATACCCTGATTTCTCAAACGCCACGTAAACACCTCACCCCGGTTCTCATAACCCGAATCCTCCATGTACACACCTTAACCGGGCTAGGATCGGTTTAAGCTCCAACTGCCCCTCCTTACTCCCCTGCGGTGGTTTTGAACTGGACATACTCCGTCAGCGTGCTGTGAGTCGTAGTTGTTGCTTTGACACCATACAACAAAACAGCAATGCCAGAATCAGCGGACCATCAGTGGCAAAAAGCATGCGGTCCGGCGGTTTTACTCCCCGCCGAGGCAACAGCGGACATCGGGAGATGGCTAGACAGATTATCCATCTCCGTGGCTGTCAACGTTGTGTGCACCGCTGGTGATTTTTCCGGGGAATGTCACCACAGACAGCCAGTTCATAATACTCAGTGGTAATCAGTGGACCTCAACCACCATTGTGTTACCTCATTTAGCCGTAGATAGTGACATGACAAAAAAAAATCCCTGAGGTTATTTTATTTTTATTTTTTTTTAAAGGTAACTTGGGTATTTTTCAACCTTGACCTTATTTTCCCATGTTTTTCTGTCTAAGTGACTAATGGAGATAGCAATCTTTGAAATTGGTCCAGTATTATATTATATTCCCAAGTGTATGACCAGCAGACTCAAGGACTGTTTTGTCCCTCATGCCATCAGACTCTACAACTCCTCACTTAGGAGGGGGAAATAGGGTAACGAGGACTGTACGGAACAGGAAAAAAGGAAAGAAGTGGTTGCCACTCTTTCACTGTGCTATTAAGTAGTTAATAATCGACTTACATACATACCTGGACACTAACTGCTCTTAACTATTAATTTATAATTTATGCTAAAGGTCTTTTTAGAGCTAAGTTTATTGTTATTTTTATACTGTATTTTTTAAACCTCTTTATTTTCTATTCAAGTGTTTTGTAAGCTAAAATCTGCTGCTGGAAATTCAATTTTCTTGGGAGTCATCCCAAAAGGATCAATACAGAGAGTCTACGTCTATTAAGCATAAACAAGCTGCAATGTAACATTAACGGGCAATAGCGCACCTTTAATTTCCGTCCACTAAAAGTGCTGTTTGTGCTACAAACAGGTTCAGATTATTATTCTAAGTGTCTGACAACATTATGGTAAGTATACCTACAGAGATATACTTTTTTGTTAAAGAGTCAAATCCATTATGTTTAACATGAAACAGACCCAAAATTGGTATAATGTATTTTTTTTTTTTACTCCATTTAACACTTGTGTTGTCTTCTTAGCCACCATGCACTTGTTATGGTCTGTTTTGCCTGTTTACAAAGCATAAAGCATAAAAATGATCACCCAGTTCTGTGTTACATCTTCGTAGCAAACTTCATTCTAACATATTACCACTAGTTTTACACTTATTATTGGAATCCACGGTCATTAAACCCCATTCACATCAAATTAAACCTATTTTTTTAGTTAAAGCCCTCAGATATTATGAATTATTTTGACTAATAGTTAAGGTATTTTGCTGGATAATCACAGCCTTGTTTCGTGTATGGAACGATTCAAGTTATTTTTGGACAATTTGGTTGAATTAAATCCATATTTGTTATATAGAAACTTTTGAAAATGGGTTAAATTTGACTGGAGGACAACATGACCACTTTAATTGGCAACTACTTTATTAATTGGGTTGAGTTATTTTAAAAGTTAGAATAATTGATTGTTAAATGTGAATAGTTTCTCGATTTTTCACTCCTTGGTGACAGTAGCCAACTGAATATTTTTTGTTGAGTTGCGGACAAAACGAGACATTTGAGGACGTCATCGTAGGCTCTGATCCACATTTATCACCATTTTCTGACATCTGATGGAGCAAACAACTAATCAATTAATCCGGAAAATAATAAAAATATTAATTGACAATTCAAATAACTGGTGTAATGCCTGACTCGTGCGCCACTCAGCGCGCCAGGGCCCCCACCTCTCCAAACCTCTCCCCTCCGCGAGCAGAAACTCATGTACTTCCTTCCCGGTGTTCGGGTTAAAAAAGGCAGGGGGCGGGGGTCCCGGGGTGGGGTCTCAGCCTCCACAAATACTTCTCCTGCCGTTTTAATACCTCCACCGCCTCATTCCACCAGTGAGTAAAACCGAGGAAAGGTCACGCGCCGTCCTGAACACATTTTCACGTCCACGCGCTCATTCCTCACGGCACGGCGAGGCTTCTCTGAGGAGAAACAGTTTGGGATAAACGACAGCAAACCGTGACCTGACCTCTCGTAACCCGGGACATTGTGTGTGTGTGTGTGAGTGTGTCACGGGACTTTCTTGTCGCGGACGTTGAGTGAGTATCCAGCCGGTCTTACCTGTCCCATCCGCCGGTCCTCGGTGCGTCGTGTCCGGCCAGCAGCGTCCCCAGGTGAGTCAGCGGGCTGCCCGGGTCTGGGGAGAGGAGGGGGGTAAAACAGAGCGGGGTCCGTCTGGGAGAATCCTGGCTGGGTGGTCGATGTTTCTGGCAGATTAAGAGAGACAAGATCGGTTTATTTATTACATGAAGCACCTTTTGAACTTTTTAAAGCAAAGAGAAGCAGAAGGGGATGAAAAAAGTGCAGTTGCAGTTTTATATGACTCTTTGTAGTTTGGCTACATGTGCTGGTTTTACTATTTACTTATTTGTCGTCTTCAAGGTTGAAAGCACTTAATTGGAAGTCGCTTTGGATAAAAGCGACATTTAATGTAATGTGATCTCTGCAGGGTGATCTTAATGCTGTGCATCCTGCACGAGGACCGGAGGTGCATCATTAGAGATGCTCAGTGTAGCAGCTGAAATCTTTAGTCGACAGAGATAAATCAGCAGCTATGATTAATCGCAAATCATGTCACTTTTCAAGCGAAATGTTAAACCATAGTTCGTTCCAGCTTCTCAAATGTCACCTCTGAGAAAGAGCAAGCATGTTCTGTTCTGACATTTTAACTCATTATTCAAGGAAATAACCGTCAACTGCAGTCAACTTCTGCTTCTGGCATATAAAACCAACATTCATAAGACCCCCCATGACAGGCTACAAGCTGTCATGAACATTTAGGTTGTTGCAAATATGTGTATCTTTTTTTTCTCTGATTGTTCTCAGTTTAAAGTTATAAATCAAAATGTTTCTATTATGAGAAATATGTCTGTATTTATTGTGATTACTCCTCTCTCATTTGCGCATCAAGAGCCGGTTTCTGTCTGAGGTTTCTGATGCAAGGCAAGGCAGCTTTATTTGTAGAGCACATTTCAGCAACCGGGCAATTCAAAGTGCTTTACATATAACAATTAAAATAATAAGTTACAGTGCAGTACAAGAAATTAAACATTAAAGAGCAGTTAAAACAGTTAAACATATAGAAGCAGATAAAATAGCAGATTTTAGGCTGCTATTGTGGGACAGTGTAACGCACGTTATCAGAGGCAATAACCATTTTGTAAAAACCCAAACTTTGTTGACCAATACAAGAGGCGCGCTACACAGGCAGAACCATATGTCTTTACCATCTTATCCATCCACAAAAGGACGTTCTTCCTCACTGCTGTTACACTAAATGCTTGCTCTTGGGGGAATGTTCTGGTCTGTAAATGAGTGTGATCTAGATCTACTATATCTGTAAAGTGTCCTGAGACCACTTATGTTATGGTATGACATTATAAATACAATTTAATTGATTTTTTTTACATTTCTGCACTGATTAGTGCATTTGGAATGAAGTGAAAGAATGGGACAATAAAAATCTTATAACATCTTTTAGTGTAGTCCTAACTCTAAAAAACCCGGAGGTGCTGTTGGCAGGTTTATCAAATGATGTGAGTGAGGGAGGGAGTGAGGGAGTGAGGGAGTGAAGGAGGGAGGGGACAGGGAGAGAGAAGAGTAACGCTGTGGGTTCACACTGGTTGCCTGGAGGTGATGCTCTGTGTGCTGCATTGAGGCAGGAAGACAGATCAGTTAGAGAAACAGACAGGCAGACGCCGTAATACAGGTTAATGGACAGACTGACAGTCATAATAAAGTAGATTATTTTTAATACAAGTTAGACAGTTTCACTAAAGTAAAAACTTATCTTAAACTCAAAGAATGAGCCGTTTGGAGTCCCATATGTTTCTCAATAAAGTGAAAGACTAACCATAAATGTATGTGTTAACAGTCCTCTTAGTGGTTAGAACCAGCTATATTTTGGCCACATCTGCTATTACATGAAATGTTTGCCTCATTTGTGCAACTCACAAAAGAGAAATTCGTTACAAGACAAAAACACTGTTGATATGACAACACTGACACAGTTTTTGAACATTTTTGCCCTGTAAGATGTTTTCCAAAAAAAAAACAGTTTACATGGATGAAATACCAAAATGAGTAGTAAAAAAGAAAAAAAAACCTGTGTGTGGACAAGTTTCTGTTACACTTTTTCACATTTTGTTTTAATTAATACACACCCTTCTCCACTTCAACCACAATTTAAATTTATTCAACGTAGTTTTTCAAATTTCCAATGCTTCCATGCAGATTTTCTATGTTTGGCAACAGTGATTTGGGAACCGTTTCATGTAAAAAAAACTCTTACTCTTTAACAAAAAGGCTTATCTCTGTAGGGATCCTTGGCGTAATACTGTCAGACACTTATAGTAATCTGAGCCTGTCAGTGGCAAAACGAGCACTTCTAGTGGACGCAGACCGAATGTGCACAATTGGCCATTAAAGTTACATTGCAGCTGTCTTGCTTAATACTGGACCAATTTCAAAGTTGTTCCCATCAGTCACTTGGACACACAACCAAAAGTTAAATAGGGTCCAGGTTGAACAGATTAATTCAAATGTCTATCTGAAGTCTGCCTGTTCTGAGTCTATCTCTGTGAAAGCAGCCTCAGTTTGGCCTACAGTCAGACAGATAATCAAACAGTGAGACAGGAAGCGAGGCAGTGAGACAGGCAGGCAGGTAGGTAGACCGTGCAGGAAGTGAGAGAAACTGCAAACAGTAGCAGAGTCCACATCTGGTTCCAATCTCCAGCTACTAACAAGAAGTGCTGTGTCTTCATCTCAGTGTGGGCTCCAGCTGTCACTCAAAACCTCCTCCAGTACCAAGCACAGGCTCTCTGCCCATCTCACGGCACACAGTCACCCGTCTCCCTGCTCTCTGGATGAACATATGCTCTCCATCTGTCTGTCTTCTTCTCTTTCTAATGTCTGAACCACAGAGCTGATATGTGATCATTGCCGTGGGAGCCCAGGCTGTCAATCAAACTCACAGAGAGACTTTACCGTTTATGTAACTTATACTACCCTGCTTGACCTACCTGCCTTTCCCTTCACTCCTTCACCTGCTGCTTTAATCCTTAACGTCTTTCTATCAACCAGAGGAGTTTTTCTTCAGTCACACTTTGAACATTGATTTCAGATGTGGCCACAGGTGACAAAAGTAGGGCTTCAACTAAGGATTATTTTCATCGTTGATTAATCCGTGGACTATTTTCTGGATTAATCAATTAGTTGTTTGGTCTAAAATGTCAGAAAATTATGAAAAACGATGGTCAGTGTTTCCCAAAGCCCAAGATGACGTCCTCAAATGTCTTGTTTTGTCCACAACTCAAAGACATCCAGTTTACTGTCACAGAGGAGAGAAGAAACTAGAACATCTTCACATTTAACAAGCTCATAAAAAACAACTCATCTTGATTAATCAA
This sequence comes from Percina caprodes, assembly GCA_013375575.1. Taxonomy (NCBI): domain Eukaryota; kingdom Metazoa; phylum Chordata; class Actinopteri; order Perciformes; family Percidae; genus Percina; species Percina caprodes. The sequence continues at coordinate 9,238 of JABXJD010000589.1, read as the reverse complement.
TCATCAGAATAGTTGCATATTAATTTATTAGTTCATAACTAATCCATTAATCGTTAAAGTACACTTTTTCTTATACACAAGGACTTGGTTCCCGACCGTTTTGGCTTGTGACTTCTTAAAAGGAAGCTATGTAAGCGGATTATTCATTTGAAAACCTTTTTGAGGCCTAAATGATTAAAATAAGGCTGTAAACCTGAGAAAAGATGTAAGGAGGAAAATCTGCATATATAAACTACATTTTCTGTTGCACTGATATATATGTTTTCCCTTTTTTTATCCTTTTTTGTGATCAAAAAATCTATTTTTTTGTTGTTGACATATTTAAGAAATAGAGAGTGACAAACAATTACAAACAATACACTGAGACGAGAACTCGTTCCAGGGCCAACAAAAAAAATAAATATATAATAACATATTTACAAATACAAATAATATTTAAACAGAGGAAAGACGGAAGGGAAAGAGACAAAACATCACACACACAGACAGGCACAAGACAAGGGACCAAACACCTGCACGAGTTAGAGGTCCTCATAGAGTCAGCGATGCACCGCCACATGAAAAGAGTCTTCCCTGGGGCACCATTTATCCGCCGTGGTAGCTTGTAGGATCGCCTGCCTGGTTGTGTAGCGCAGGACGTTTAAAATCAGCATGTGATTAGTAGTGGTGTTCTTCTTTGGGCTATCACTGTAAATTCAGTGGGCTCTGAAAGTCTATCTGAACATCTGCTAGATTCAGGAACCACTTAGGTAGCAAGCGTGAGAGATACTGGATAGCATTAGCACCTTCTAGCCCCTCTTTCAGTCCGACGATGCGGATGTTGCATCTCCGGTTTCTGTCCTCCATGTCTGCTAGCTTCACCTCCAGCTCCCGAAAAGCGTGGCCATGACTGTCAAGAATACTTGCGTTGCTTTCCACAGTGGTTTTTAGGTTGTTTACTTCAGATCTGATAGAGCCAAGGCTTGCAGTCAGAGATGCTAACTGGGTATGGACAGCAGTTAGCTTATTGTCGTTGTCGAGGCTCATCTGTTGAATCTGAGACTGGATCTGAAAAAAGCGTGGCTCGACGTAGCTTTTCTGTTTCTACAGCAATGCCTCTGCAATGGCATCCGTATAGCCACATTGGGGTTTGTTCTTATTTGCCATTCTGCTTCAAGTAACTCTAACAAGTACAAAGTGGTAAAATATCAAAGTTGGAACCATATAAAACAGCTATTTGACAAATTTGGGCCAGGAGCTACACCTTAAGCCGCCATCTCTGTCTCCTTTTTTTTTATAAAGATGATCTTTTTGGGCTTTTCCACCTTTTTTTGACAGGACAGTTAGGTGAGAAAGGGGGGAAGACATGCAGGAAATGGTCAAAGGTCAGATTCAAACCCCAGACCTCTGCATCAAGGCATAAACCTCTCAGTAGATGTGCGCCCGCTCGACCACTGAGCAGACCCGGCCACCTGGCTCCCTTTTTTAATCCTTGTAACTAGGGGTTTAACAATGTATATATATATATATATATATATATATATATATATATATATATATATATATATATATATATATATCATATATTGATTGCAGGCCCATAAATTTAATCAAAATCCTATTGAGGCGGACATCAAGATATCAGCAAATATTGTTTTGTTGACCAAATAATCAATATAATATCCTAGCCAGACCCTCTTCGAACACTTTGGAGGAGGGTCTGGCAAACTATGTTCTCATAGACTTTTATAAAGACAGACTTCTTTTTGGATTAGTCGAGCCCCCTGCTGGAAGTTATAGAATGCAGCTTTAAGGAGTTTCAGTTTTGGATTTACTTTTCAGACCCAGAAGTTGAAGATGCTGTTTGGTCCAACACTTGCTGCAAAACTTATGATGTTCCCATCATCTTCAGATGTTTTGTTCCTTGTTGCTTGACGTCACATTGCTCAGAAATAACTTATGATAAAAATAGAGGCAAAGTCCCTCTCCTTCCGGTGGACCTCATGGGACCATTTCGGAGAATATGTATGAATATGTATGGTAGTGAACGGGGAGACTAATGATTTGTAGATCCCGTTTGAATTGTGCCATGAATTACACACATGATGTTTGTCAGTTTAAAAGATCATTTTGCAAGGCAAGAAAGGCTCAGTTTGTCGAAGTTAGTTTTGTGTGAAACCACTTGTCTGGCACAATCTAGCTAGCTTAGCTCTGTTCCACAATACATTACATTATCTTCCATGATGTGTTTTATCCTGCAAAGTTGTATCAGCAGAGAAACAAAAGAAGGAGCAAGATCCGTTGCTCGTGTGAGTAACATTACATCCTGGTACGAAACAGAAGCGTGAGAGACGTGACTTAGAGACTTTGAAGTGTATAGTCACAGCCCATCTACCGAGAGCCTGTTCACTCCCTATCTCACTCCCTATTACGACCCATCGTACCAACCCGGAAGTTTCCCGAGAGTGGAAGTTCTCCCTTTATTAGACAGTCTCTGGTGTAGTCTTTCTATGAAGTATTTTGACAGTGTTCTACTTCAACACGTTTCATGACAAACAGACTTTCTTCACTTGCAAAATGATCTTTTAAACTGACAAACATCATATGTGGAATTCATGGCTCAATTCAAACAGGATTAAAAAAAAAAACATACTCCCATGGATGTTCAGCGGAAGGGCAGGGACTTCACCTCTATAAGACGGCAAAACCATCTTTGACTCACCATTCCTGCCTTGATCTGCGATGCCCAACCCGTCCATGATTGGCTCTGCTGACATTAAGACGGGGTGTTGCTCCGGTCCATCGTCACTCTGCTGATTTTAAGAGAACTGCAATGTTTACAGAGAAAGATCTCAGAGCTGCACAACAATTCATGAGTGTTTTGGACTTATGCCAACCTTACATTAAACAACTTTTCATGAGTTTCCACTGTCTCAGACAAATTTTCAACATTGGAATGAAATCCCGAGAGTCTTACTAGAGTTGGGGCGCCCTCCCATTGTCTTAATCAACTGGTGTAAGGTGGATGGTCATAAAACCAAGTCTGTCTTTTACTCGTCTTGACGTTCAAACAAAATCCATACTATCCTAAGTTTTAACTCTTGGTAATAAAATCTTCTGGTCTGTGACTGAAAACTCAGTGACATTACGACAGACCATCTTTGTATGTGAGATGGTGTCAGACTTTAGTCTTTTCAGAGTCTTCTGGTGTATGGTAAGCAATAGTTGGACAAACAAATGCACAATTGGCAGATTTTGTTCTGGAGGAATAAAACAATGACTTCAGCGTCCATCAGCAGGTCTAAGACCTGCGTAATTCAACTAATGCAGCTGTTGACTTAACGTCAAGTTGGCTTTGTGTTGCAGCTTGATGGTCTGTTGAAATGTTGATATCTGTGTAAACTAAACAAATCTGCCTCACCGAAGACAACTTTAAATGTCTTACAGACTCAAAAAACCAACCCTCAGAACTAGAAAAAGCAGTGAAAACATGAAATCTTCATTAATATTCACTTGCATAAGAGCTGCAACTAACGCCTATTTTCACTGTCGATTACTCTATTGAATATTTACTTGATTTATCGATTAGTTGTTTGGTCTATAAAATGTCAGAAAAAAGTGAAAAATCAGTGTTTTCCAAAGCCCAGGATGATGTCATGAGATGTGTTTCGTCCACAACTTAAAGATATTCAGTTTACTGTCACAGAGGAGAGAGGAAACTAGAAAATAATCACATTTAAAGGTGCAACCAGAGAAATGTTCTGAAACTAATCCATTATTACATTGTGACAATAACATTAAAATTGATAACAAATAAGAAGTTCTTTTCATGGTTTCTTAGTGGGAGCTGACCTGAAATCAAGTTGGTTAAGATCCTTTTGTTGTTGTTGTTGTCATTCTGCACTGCAGGTTTAGTTTCTATCCTTCCAGATGTTTCCACATGCTGTAACAGTTATCTCTCAGTTCCACGTCCTCACAGCAGTAAACGTTAATTTAAAGGATGTCAATGTCCATCAGTCACTTAAACCAGTTTCATGCCTTTCCACCTCAACGTACAGTCGATCTACAGTAACAAACTTCAGTGAAAAAGATGTGTGCCACTCTATGTGTGTGTGTGTGTGTGTGTATATATGTGTATATGTGTGTGTGGTGTGTGTTCATGTTTACCCTCCACCCCAGATCTGTTATCTGACCACTGCTCTGTGTGTGTGTGTGTGTGTGTGTGTGTGTGTGTGTGTGTGTGTGTGTGTGTGCGTGTGTGTGTGTGTACATTACTGTATCTCTCAGTCTGTGTGGATAAGGAGATAATCACCTGTTGTTGGGCGACAGCTTTCTCACACACACCTTTTTCTCTTCGGCAAACAGCTTTTTCTTTTTTAAAGTTATCTATTAGATCTAAAATGTTTTTTGGTTGAGCACTGCTCGTTTCTATTTATAATTTAAACCCAGGAATAAACCTTGCATTCAATGTTTAAAAAACAGTTACATTTGAATTATTAAATACAAATTCACACTTTGCCAATAAACTGACTCTAATAACACCCATAGAGACATTCTTTATGTATTAAGTTAAATTTAGCTCTGGATTAGAGGTGACCTTATTTGTAATAATGCTGTAATTAATTGCAGTTTGCTATAAACTAATTTACAGTGTTGAGAACATGTGTTAACATGCAGCCATTTGAAGTCTGCTCTACTTTTAATGCAAGATACCATAGATATGAGAAAACTCCACACACATGGCCTTCTGACATGGCTGTCAGTATGCAGTAGTTAATGAATATACTGGAGCGCCTTCATGTTGGATTAGTAATTATACACCAAGAATGAATGACACCACATATAATTGCATCAATGTTTGCCAGGATTGACTAATTTTTTCCTCATTTATGCCATACCTACCTCATCACAATACTTTAAAAGATGCTGTATTCGCATAATAGTTCTACTAGGGCTGTGTATTGCCAATGATTTCCCAAATGATTGATTTGATCCTGAATCCATTACATTTATGATTTAATTTCAGTTAGGTTAAGGGAATTTCAGTTACAATACCAATTTTGCTTGGATATAAAATAGATTCTCAGACAACTTAAGCTGTAAATTGTACAAGCAAGAATTCTTCTCTATAATTAGGAACTAACAAACTAACAGACAGAAGCAGTGGTAGACCAGCAACTACCTTGTTCTGCAAAGTAAAATGACTTTTTGTCATGAGTGTGGTGGCTTTGAAGAGAGCAGAGATAACGTCTTCAGTTCCCCGGGCTGTCTGCAAGGTCAAGCGGTGAAAATATTCTAATTATAGTTTACACATGAACTGATATTTTTTTTAGGTGTCTAAAACTGTAGACAAGTACCTCATGCAACCCCACTTAAAAAATCCAAACTATCCCTTTAAAATTAAATTAAAAGCAATTTATTGGATATTAAAACAGCAAACGCCACCAGTGATATCCTATAACCCAACCCTTTATTTCTAAGGCAACAAGGTTGATAATTCTTTACCCTCAGAGAGATAATAATTTGTGTTTACCTTCAGCCACGGTTATCTTACAGGTGGACGTGTCCTGCTGTCTCTTACAGTCAGAGGCTACTTGAAACATCCCAATCTGATGAAAACAAACAGAAGAACTCAACAAGATGTCTGTGTTTCCTATCAGACAGCAGGCAGAACAACCACAAATAACAGTTGTGATCAATCCAAAAATACATACCTGAGACCTGCTAAAGGTTATCTATTGTGAGCAATTGTGGATTTACTCGGTATTTAGAGTTTCTGTGAAAGAGATTTATTTTGTTTGAGATGATACGAGACGCCAGAGAAACAGTTTGAAGTCACATTGAACTCAATAGAGCAGCGATGGAAAGACTTTGGAAAGGGTTAGAAAAAGATCAAAACTGGGCTGAATAATAATCTGTTTTTACTGAAATGGGTTTCTCTGGCTTGTTTTGGCCCTGCATGCACATTAACAGCTCAAACTTCCAAATTTATCATTATTGCGTTCAAACAAATTTGTTCATCAGCATATTCAATTGTGCAAAGATGGGGTTGAATGTTGTGTACAATAGAAGAGGGAAAACACTAAGAAAATGGAGTTTACAGACAAACAATGGGCCATCGTTTAGGCTTCTCAAGTGAAGTTTTTTTCTGCACACTGAACATTTTTAGATTTTAGACTGATTTATTTTAATCTGTAATCTTTATTTAATCATTAGAGGCTTTTTTTGATAAATCGATTACTCAAAACAATCGGCAGATAAAATAATCGGCAGATAAATCATCAATTAGCTCTTCAAACGCACGTCTAAGTTGATAAATCTGGTGAACTGTGACATCTCACCTGATGCAGTTTTAACTTCTTGCACTAATGTGTATAATGTGTTCTGCAGAGCCACAGAGTGAAGTTGGGGTCAGAGTCCACTGAGTGTGGTTTGAGTGGACATCAGGGGCGGATGCACAGGAAGTCTGGAGAATACATTAACATGTTCCACTCCATTGGGGGCAGCTGTACTTGTTAGTGTTCAGCGGCAGATGATGCAGTTGTTTAAAGGGATAGTTTAGGTATTTAGAAGTGTGGTGCTATGATCTACTTCTCCATAGTCAGTGTGTTAGCTACAGTAGACTACGGTCGGCACGCAAGCGGGCAGGAGTAGCGACAAGAAAACTAAGCAATGTCCTGCTGTTGACGGGGGCAGCAGCTACACGTTTAAGGGGCTTTTCACACCTGAAAGTCCGAACCGAGGTCCAGACCACGGTTCATGTTCTTGTTACATTATATACATTTGATGCTGCTACTTTGGGTTTCACATTGCAGTTATGCAAGCGAGCTAAAGAACTCTACATTACATAACTACTTCCTGTCGTCATCCGACATGTAAGCTCCGTCTCCTGATACTTGTAATTGATTGGTTTGTATACGGGCTTCCCCGTCCTCTCGTATCCTCTCTCTGGTGTCGGAGGTTTTGTGAGATTTTTCTAGCTGATTGCTGCTCCCGTGCCACACGGCTCTTTTTGTTTTGTTGCAAGACACGGGAACTTTACTTGGGTTTGAGGAGCTGCAGCACTGTACACTACTAATGTATTCTCTGCTCTGATAGGCGACAGCTGTCTGCTCTGAGCCTATCCACCGTCACCCTCTCTCATGGACACACTAAGCACTCGGCTATTCCTTGAAAGGTGCTCTAAGCGATGTTGGGTGACGTTACTTGTTGTTGACGTTCAAAGTATTGTCAAACTAGCTCGTCCCTCCCTTTCCCTCCTCCCCCTCCCTTCCGTGCTTCCTGAAACATGAACAGGCATTGTGGAAGTAGCCTGCGTGCTAACGCTGCTGCGGCGGTGGCTCAACCGACTCTTTCTTGTCGGTTATTGGCTGGAAAAGTGTTTGTGTATGCTTCGTGGTGCAGGTTGTAGCCTAAAAAACATGCAACATCGCTTAGAGCATCTTTAAAGGAGCTACGCTTCTCTGTCAGAGGCTGTCAGAACTTCCTGTATTTGGTTTCAAAGTCTGAACCATGCAAACAATGCTTTCACACTAGTAATAAGCCACGGTTCAGTTTCATACAGACCTGAACCATCTCCTTTGGTCGGACCAACGACCGTCTGTTTGGGCCGGTGTGTCGGGGAGGTATCACACCTGTGATTTTGGTTTGGGTAAAACTGAAAAGTCCGAAAGTCTGGAACAAACGAGATAAGTGTGAAAGCAGACATCTAGAAGAAACTCTATGAGTTTAAGTGTACACTATATTTAGAATACTTTCACTGCTTTGCCTTGTTTACAGACAGCCCTTTACGACGGCAAACTGAAGCCGTTATCTGCTGTTTTCAAATACACCAGACTCCTTTGAAAAAAGCTTTTTGACCTCACAAAGACAAAGCCAGACCGTGCCACTGACTTGTTTGTGCACTATTGCATTTAAACGTTCTTTTACTCGTTCTATTATTTGCTTTGTGGACTAATCGGTTGATTGTTTTCTCCATTAATAGATTAGTTGTTTGGTCTATAAAATGTCAGAAAATGGTCAAAACAAATGTGGATCAGTGTGTCCTAAAGCCCAAGACAAAGATATTCAGTTTACTGTCAGAGACAACAGAAGAAACAAGAACATATTCACATTTAACAAGCTGACATCTAAGAAGAGAACATTTTTTTCTTAAAAACTTACTCAAATTGATTAATTGACCATCAAAATATTTGGGGATTAATTTAACAGATCACAACTAATGGATTGTTTGCAGCTCTAATCTTGTCTCACTTCAGCTTCATGCATCTAATGGTTGTAGCTGGAAGCTTACAATAAATATATTTTAGCTTTACCATCTACTCCTCTGCTGCAGCAACAGTATATTTTACTGCCTGCACTTGAAAAGACCCTTTAAAACAAACAGCCACTGTTTCATATGTCGTGGTAATCTCACATTCATGCCAAGGGCAACAACTGCTGCGGCTCCTGGACTCCTTTTAACAACCAGCTCTATAAACTCTGTGCTTGGTGAACAATCAACTGCATCAAACTGCTCCCTGATGTGCATTTGTCCGCTGTTCTTTTGCTTAACTTTTAAAATTTAAAGCAACTTCTCTTCCAGATTAAACATCATTCAGGTAATGATCGTGTAATTTGAATAAAACGTGCATCACAGTTCACATTTAAAGTGTGTGGGGGGATAAATAAACTTTATTCCCAGAGGTGGCAAGAGAACACTGTTTTAATTTAATTTAAAGTGTTAATTGAAGGAAATAGGATCTCTACTTCTATATTTGGCAGCTAAGTAAGCGTTAACCGACTCGTAGCAACCTTCGTCACCAGCCAGTCAATGAGATGTTTAATGAGAAAATATCTCAGCTGAATGATTCTCTTTGTGGATGATTACAGAACATATGTCGGTCTGTGACCCACACTGAGCGGGGGCAGTGTGTGTGTGTGTGTGTGTGTGTGTGTGTGTGTGTGTGTGTGTGTGGTTGGGCGTCTATGATGCACGTGCTCAGCAGCAGCAGGATGGTCGTAGACTGTTGTTCGGTGAGGAGACGGTGAGGAGACAGGAAAGGGGTGTTGGGGTGAAACTGGCGGGTAGGGGGTCACACTGAGGTCTCTTTGTCCCCACACACACACACACACACACACACACACACACACGGTTTGGATCGAGACCAAACTCTGTAATCTGTAGTTTCGTTGAAAACGCTTCTCCTCTGTGGCATTAAAATTAATTTCAGTGCATTTTAATTTCATTTAAAATGTCCAACCAAACTTTCTAAAGTGG